>JAQIXR010000040.1:0-74281 GCA_034700825.1 Quadroppia sp. Gr-Ori-00064 | reverse complement strand
TTTTTATAATCACATTTTGATATAATCACCTAAAACTTCTGGCAGGAGCTAGGTGATTATAACAAGGGAATACTGTACAAAGATCACCGCTTAATGTGTTAAACACTTTCGTTAATTGATTGCAAATATTGTGTTAAGTGTTTGCTATCGACTGTACTATCGGTGCAATACCTGTCCGTTGGATAAGCCCATCAATAGTGACAATCAATTCATTAGTTGTCATAAAAAACTTATTTTCAATCAAAGTGTTGTCTGAGAAAAGAATAACAAAAATGATTTCAACATAGAATTCAAGGAACTGTAGTCGAGTGGATGAAGACCTCGAACACAATTTCCTGATTGTCATACCATTTGTTAACTATTTTTTATTCAATATCATTTGATATATAAAATAATTTTTTGCTTATTTTATAAAAAAATTCATATATTTTTGGTCTAAAACTTAAAAAAATATTTCATTAAATAGTTTTTGATTTTTTTATTTTAATAAATAATACAAAAGAGAAAACATTTGTCATTTCAATTCACGTCAACTTTATTATGACTTTCAAAACATGAATAATCATTGAAATCAGTGAACATTTCATCCAATTGTTTACTCTTTAACGACTCCAAAACGATTTGATCAATTGATTTGAGTTTATGTTTAATAAAATATTTTCGTATTCTCTTCTCCAAACCAATGGTTTCAGTCTTTAAACCAAAAGCTTTAAAATCAAACAAAACCTTAAAAACTGAATCCAATGCTTGAATATTGGATTTATTCACTATTGAATCAATTGGTAAACGCTTTGATCGTATGCTCTCATCACTGGCTTTGGGCGACGAAAGGGTTATGACTCGACGCCTGTCAACGATTCCACCTATAATGAAGACGTCGTTCTCATCGTATTCGGTGAGCACCTGATCCGCGTGTGGGGACAGGTATACCAAGTGCTGTTTCGGGAATAAATCCAAATATGATTTTGAGGTAATGTTTATGAAAGACTCGTCTGAAGACATCTCAGGGAATAAAAAGTTGATGAATTGAAAGGTTTTGTCGTTTTTGTTGACATTACAGAAATTGAGAGCAAATGGCAATTCTTGTGAAGAGTATTTGATTGTCTCATATCTATTGAATCTATAGATCCGATACAACTGTTCCGCTAAGTTCTTGCACTCGAGTGCAGACATATGTGTGTCAAAAGATATGTCAAAAACGATATTCTGTCCAAAAAGTGACGAATTCTTCAATCGATTTGAAGACAACTTTTCCAACTTTTATGACAAAAACAGATTAATTGATCCGAAGTGAAGACATGTGTCAATGCATACCTGAAATGGCATTAATGGTAAATTCAATTGACTTTTGCCATCATTTGACTCCATTTTCATCAACAGATACAACAAATGTCTTCTCTGTTGTGAACTCAAGTCAATCCAAACTCTTCCGACTCTTTTCATTTGATGACATCTCAGCAGTTGTTTCACGTGATTATCAGTGAGTCGTTTGGGAACCAAATCAATGGTTTCTTCACATCTCTTATATATTTCATATTCATTTAAAATCATTTTAATCTTCGCTTCATTTCGACGATTAATGGCTAAAGAGTTGTCGTTATTATTATTACTAAACAATGTCTTTGAAGTCAATGAAACAAATTTACAAACATTTAAATCACATTTAATTAGGATTTTATTTAAAATATTTAATGAAAACATGTTTCAAATAAACACTAAAACATCACATGTTTTATGTGTTGACAATATGTGTGTGTTTTGAGCGCTCTCTTCAGTCTCTTCTCATAAGCATTGCATTCAATGTTTAATTCAATGTTTAATTTGTTTAATAATATCAAAAAAAACTCAATTCTTAGTATTCAATGAATTTGAGAATCAGTTATAGATTTGTAACCTTTTCTCCCAATAGTGTCTAAGAAATGACATTTCATTGTTATCTTTAGAGATGATAAAAAGGCGTCATATTTTAAGTACTTTAAAAACTAATTTACATTTTCACAGAATATTCTGTATTTCGTAAGAATATTCAATTATAATGAAATTTATAAATAAAATCAATAAACAAATAAAAAAATATTTTGAAATATAATAACAACTTTTAAATCAATTTTTAACATATATTTTATAAATAATATTATTTATAATATTTAAAACATTTTATAATTTATTTATTAATAAATAATTCTTTAAATCTTATTAAAATATTTTCAAAAATGCATTCAATTTTCACAACAAATACTCTGAGAATTGTTATGAAAGACAATATTAATAGCATTTGATATCAAGCGCTGCAATAGATGGCCAACGAAAATATGCCGCTTAGGGTTGAGACACAAAAGCACAGTATTGAAAGTCTGTCCCTTTCGTGGATATTCTTAATGACAACCGTCTCACTCCAGGCGTGACTCCTGTCCACCAATGGATTAGATCTCACTTTCTTTAACATTTGTGGATTCAATACGATCTCAGTTGAGGCCAGAGATGAATGAATGGACAAATGATTAGAAGAACCACTTTTTGGTTGTTCTGTAATAGAGTTGTGTTTAATATTCCTTTGATTTTCAATAGTTTTTTTGACACTTTGACGAAATACAGTCAATGCATAACTGGGCGGAAGGTCTTCGATGGTCTCAATGTTATCAACACTTATTTCATTTGGGGATTCGTTGAGATGTTTCAAGTCTTTTGACGACATCTTTCTCATCGAATGTCATAATTTGAATGAATTTTAAACATAATTAAGGAATAGCTTTGAAAGAGAAGCACAAAAAATATTGATTTCTTTCTTCATATTATTTTGTTTTAAGATATTCTTTAGCAAAAGAATTAATGAATTCAAGTCATGCAATGTATATATAATTTCTATGTCATATATTCTGACATTCGTTACAATCTAACAATAAATGTTTCGTTTATATTAAAACACTTTAAATGAGTTTATATTGAATTTCAGTTGAATTTCAGTTGAGTTTGAAATCAATTCCTTTATTAATACTGAATATAATAACTATAAAATGATTTGCTTTAAATACATTCAGAACTGAGTTTGCAATCAATAGGCATATAATGAAAGGTTGTTATGTTTTATCACATTATTATATGTTTGAAATACACTATTAATGAAACACAGAGAGACGGGTCAGTTTGGAATTATTGATTGTGTTGTGAATAACGTTGAGTTTTAACAAAATTAATGAGATTTAAAACAAACAATAATATGTCGTAATTTTAATACAATAATAATAATAATGTGTTTTAGAAATGAATTACAAATTCAAAGAATATTAGAATTTTTGTTGAAAAAAGTCAAGTTTTGAACTGAAGTACATTTTTATAATCGATTGCTTTTTACTATAATATTATCTATGAATCGCAAACATAAACACAACAAAAACAGACCAATAAATAACATTTTTCGCATTTATTTTTATATTCTTCGCTAGAATTTTCAATCAATTGTTGTTCACTTCTTTGGGATGTATTATAACTACTGTTCAAATCACTTTCAATCACAGAATTATGTGATTCAGACATTGAGACACTATTTGTGGCAAACTTTGAACTTTGGTCCATATTATCGCCACTCGGATGTGATGTCAAACTTTTGGACAGTTGTTTTGGTTGGTCAACGATGGCAACAGTACTTAATTTAAAACAATTCTGTTTCTGTGGAGCACTCGATGTATTTGACGTCTCTTTAATGATTGGAGAATTCATTGCATTTACATAAGAATTTGAACGAATTTTTCGCATATTTTGCGGAAATTCGCGGAATTTCGCGTAAAACTCAAAATTTTATTTTCTTTTATTTTAAAAAATATGTTTTAATTTGATTTTCAAATTGTGATTATATTTATGAAATTATTTATTGATATAATATTCACGTAATTTGAATAAACATTTGAAAAATGAAAGTAATTTGAAATATTTATCGCTTTTAACACTTTTTAACAAATATTAAATTAATGTCTAATTCTTGAGTTAAACACAAGTTTTAATTTATTCCGATTTGTAGTAAAACCCAATCAAAACTCTGTCAACCAATCAGTTATCAAAATATCAAATGTTATCAAATAATTCATTGAATTTTTGAAGTCATTAATGTTTTTCATCAAAACGAAAGACAAATGAAAATAAAGTATTAGAGTTAAGAAAAGAGGAAACTTAAGTAAATTAATACTTACCTACTGGAGCCCAATAGGACAGTTAGCTTTTGGTGGGACTTTTGGTCGTGAATTTGATTGAAAAAGAGGTCAATTTTTATGAATGATTTGTTCAGTCTTTATATATGACGTGTTTTCGCAAACATATCAATAGGTTTGAATGAAAGATCACTTTTGAGATCGAGTTTCATATGGTTTTCAGTGAATTACTCCAATTACTAATACTTTTACGAAAAGTTTGTTTTCAAATCAAGTTTTTCAAAAATTTTAAAGACTTATGAAAACAGTTCTCTCCTTTGATGGCAATAATGATGACATCGACTTCGTTGACATCACTGAACACAAGTGATGCAAATCTATCATCGAATAGGTCTCAATCACATCCAGTGCTCATCACAGATGACCACAATCTTAATGAAATCAAAACCTTTGTAAAGAAAGAGGAAAGTCGTCAACATTTTGAAGACAAAAACGAGTCACTCATTAATCGTTTGTCCACCTGTTTTGTCCATCCCCTGAGAGCTATTTCTAAGAACGTTGACTACTTGTGCCAAATACCTGCCTGTGTTTGTATGGCATGCACTCTATGTCTGTTGGCTTGCAGTGCAATGAGAATCAAATGCAAATAATTTCATTCATTTGTCATCAGAAGTCATATTCAGTATTGACTCAAACCTTATGATAACCACAACTAATGATGGGTTAAATGAACTTTAAATTTATTTTTTGTTAATTTTTTTATTCAAATATTGATATTTTCATTGCTATTATTAAGTAAAGAAAAGTTTACATTAATTTCATTCACATTTCGATTATAATGAATGACTTTTAACAAAAAATTTTTTTGATAAAAAAAATGTAAATGTTTTGATATCTTCAAAATTTAGATAATTTTCAATGTTTTTATTTAATAATCAGAACTTCTTTTGATTATTACAAACAAAACTTATTTCTGATTAAGAAATGATTAAAAATTTATTGATTTAAACATTTCTTCATTTAATGAAAATAAATGCTTATAAATGAACCCAAAAATGAATTAATGATTTAATATATAAATATCTTTACATATGATTAACAAATGTCACAATTATTATGAAATTACATTTTCATCAAAGTTTGTAATGTTTTATATATAGAGTATTTTTCACTGAAATTCAGTAAACTTTTTATTATTACTTCAAATCTAATCTAATTATTAATATCAATAACAATGAAGAGCTCTTTAATCAGAGACTCATTGGTAACCAAATGAATATATTTGTGTTTCAATGCATTCGTCATTCATTTGATAATAAAATTCTTCATTTTATAAGTATTTTAGTTGTAGTCAAAAATTGTCGTTTCATTCAATCAAACAAAATATCAATTATTTTTGAATTCAAATAAAACACTTGAAATCAATTGTGAAAAAGTGAGACAATGTCAGGACCGCCGCCTCCTTACAACCCCAACCCAGGTATTCATTGAAAGATTTTTCAACAATTCATTTATTAATCAATTAAATAATTTAAGACCAATACAATCCCGGCCCTTACAACCAATATCAGGGTCCGCCTATGCAAACCCAGCCGGGATGGAACCCCCCGCCGCCGCCCAACACCTATCAGCAGCCATATACACAACAGCCCTATTCGGCTCAACCCTATTCGGCTCAACCCTATCAACAGCCATATACACAACAACCCCAACAAACGATTGTTGTCCACGAACAATGTCGAAGAGAGGAACGGGGGATCAGTGATGAACAGTGCTGTTGTATAGCCTTATTGGGCGCCTGCTGTCTGGCCTGTTGTCTCGCAGACTAACCACATATTATGTAAATTATTTTCAATAGAATATTCTTTTTCTCTTTAAATGAACTATTTTTCTATTTTTTGTGACTTTTTTATTATTATTAAATAAATGAAAAGACAAACAAATGGTTGGAAATGACATAAAATGTATTTTGAATGCGATTTCATATTTGATGCGAAAATACATTTAATATCACAGTAAATGAGTAATACTTTTAGTCTGAAACTCAATGTTTTCAATGTTTCCAATGATATAATCAAACGTTAAAATAATAAATAATTTATCGATTGAATTGAGTGCCAAAAAGAGTTGTAAACATTTTATATTACAAATTCAAAGAGTTTTCATTTAATTATAAACAATATATAAAAAATTAATTCATAAGAATATTCTTGAACTCAAGTTTTGTCGAGTAATCAAAGAATGACAAAAACGTCAATTGTTTAGCGAAAAATTGCTAAACGTTTTGTCAATAACCCATATATTAATGAAAATCCAAATATTTATTTAATGAAAACATTTTTGGATTCAATTCAAAAATTCTCTTTAAATGGATTTCTTTATCAAATAACAAGACATTTTCAATGCTTTTATTGTATCAAAAGATATAAATATAATATAATTTAATACATTTTAATTCAATTTTGAATTTTGTTTCAATTTTATCAAAAAATTAAATACAATTTTGAGAACAAATGAATTGAATTTAAAACTTAATAATTAACTGAATTATAATTTAGAGACAAATAGAGATAATTTGATTTGATTTGTATATCAAAATCATTACTAAATTAATATCCAATTAAATTGTGGACCACTTTTACAGCTGTTTTCAGTCATTCAAAACTGAATTATGAATTCAATAATTATTTTATTAAAAGTTCGCAAATTGTGTTCAAAATAAAGTCACAAAAAAAGTAAAACAAAAGCAAAAACATTTAAACTTTAAATTTGTTCACAAAAATTCAATATTTTTTGAATTAAAATTCAATCAATAATTAAATATAAAAAAAATTGTTTTTATGAATGAAATGTACGCCTAATTCGAGCAACAATTAATATATTTATAAATCAATAATTTTATTCACATTTCATATAAATTGTTTTAATAGAAATTTTTTGAGATTTAAATTTTTATCATTTATTCAAAAAAAGGAAATAAAAAACAATTTTCAAAATTCTTGTCGCGATTTCTTCAGAGCTTCTCATATATAAAGAGTTAATGAATTGATAATAAATATTGAAAAAGTAGTTTTCAGTCTTTCCTTCAGTGAGTGACCAAACATATGATATCACTATTTGTTTCACTTATTTGCTGTCGAAAAATGAAATTCAAAAAATATTTCAAAATTGAGTCAAAATAATATCAATTAATAAAATGAATTTTTATTCTAATTAATAGTAATTAAAAATAATCGCAAAAAACAATATTCAGTGAATGAAAGAATTGAAAAAACCATCGTTTGTTTGATTAGAAAAATATTTGTCATTAATTGAGTAAAAACTAATCAATTGTTTATATAACTAATTATTGTTGTTTACATTCAGGGGGATTTTCACTACTCAACCCTTTGTGTTTGTGGCCACCAGTCGGAGGCTTACCTCCTTTTTTGCCCACGTTCTTCGGCGGCGAGTAATCTTCGTCTGCCTCTGAGTCTTCTTCGTCCTCCTCTTCATCTTCCGTCTCGTCCTCTTCGTCGTCATAGTCTTCGAGGGCTTCGCCGGTGAAGAAGAGGACAGCTCTGGGAATAATTGACTGACGAATGAGTTCTCCGATCTCCCAATCGGCCTGAAGTAAGGCATGGGTGTCGTCATCAATCTCCTCCTCCTTTTCAGGGGCTGAACAAACAATATAATCAATTGGAATAACATTAGAAAGCAATGGCAAGCAATGAATACCTTCTGGAGGGTCGAAGAAGTTGAAAAACGAGTCATTCTTAATGGTTTTGGTGACAGTCCTCACCTGTCCCTTCGACTTGTGTTTTTGCTTCTTCGTTACCGTCTTTTCCGTCACATTCTTTCCTTTCTTCCAAACGATTGAACAACTGTTAAGACATTCAAATATAGGCCAAATAGACATTAAGACACCATTTCATACCCCTTGCAATTGACAATAGCTATGCCGTCATAGTTGAGGGGATCGTCTGAATCGGGTTCACATCTCATCTCATACTCTTTGGTCAGAATTTCATTATCGAAATACTCATTGGAAGTGAACACGAATTCGAGTTTAAAACTCTTTTAAAACAAAAATCATTTCATTAATAAAATGTGAGGAATGGGTGGACAGTCAGTACCGGAGGCTCTTTATTGATGACAACTCTGACGTCTTTGAGATGAGTGAGAATCGGTTCGTCGTGTTCTTGAATATTCTCTGCAATAATGTCCACATTTTTGAAGATAGTTAACCAAAACTCTGGAATTCCGACTATATTTTTGTCTTCTTCTTTGTCCTCGACTTTAGTCTTTGGTTTCTTATCGCCGACGACTTCATTGTCTTCTTCAGAGTCCTCGTCATCTGATGGGAAATTGCATTCTTCTTCGTTGGGCTCATAGACGCCGTTCACGATCTCATTCCTCTTGCCATAGAATGGTTGGAATCTCTGGTTATACTTAACCTCCAGTTCGTGGACTTCTCTGAAGAATTCGCTTTCAATTTTGATTTTCTCGATTTGAATGTTCTTCAGGGCTTTGACTCTTCGTTTGACAATATTTGGCAGAGAGTCGTAATAACCGGAAGGCATTCCTACCATTCCTGCCAACTTCGACTGCATGGCAGCCAATACTTCCGGATTGTTCATCACTTGTGCGGTCAAAGCGCCAACTGATCCATAGGTTAAAGAAGTCATGCAATCAGTGGTTAATTGTAATGAATGAGAAAAAGTGGTCAAAAATCTTACGATTCTTTTCATCTATTTTTCCCGACTCGACGTCCAATGCCGTCGTGTTCTCAACGGTTCTGAAGAATGTTTTCAATACAATTACCGGTAAAACAAAGTTTTTCTTTCAATCGCTACTCACTTATCAGCCATTGGATCAACAATTAATGACAACGAAGACAATGACGACAACGACTAAAGACCTGTATTTAAGATAAATAATAAAAATCAATTCAATTATCATATCATTAATGGCGCCAATCATTGGACACAAGAAAACACGTGAAGTGTTTGCCACAAATAAATGTCTTTTAAATGAATGGCATTTAATGACAGCTTTTGTTGTCATTTGATTTGCAAATAATTACATAAAATCATTAAAAACTAATCGAGTTTTCAATGAATTAATCAAATGTTTGACAAATAAAACAATTTTTGTCATACCTTTGATGTGAAGAAACAGTGAATGAATTGAAAGCCTTTTTCAATATAAAAGACAATCGACTGAAAGGAAGCGGAAGTGCATTCAAAGCAGACTTTGCTTTCATTCGTACATCAATGATGTCTTCACTTCAATGCCATCGTCTTTTCGATGGATTCAGTGACCATTCAATTGATATTTCGGTCATTGTTTTCGACTATAAGTATATATAAAACACTATTTATTCATATTTTGAGACTTAGTTGAAGTTCATTGAAGTTCAAACTATTATATTCGTGTCATAACCCTTTCGTTTGACCCCCTGGGCTAACCCTCTCTTTTGACCCAATCATAAATGGAAATCAAATAAACATTTTATAGTTTTATATAAATTTTACAAAAATTTATTCAATAATTGATTTATTGAGAAATTATTAGAAAATTGGTTTTGAAAGCAATTGACAAACACTTCAAATATAAGTGATTTCACAGAATTTAATACAATTTTAGTATTGACTTAATTTGAAAACAAATCTCAAATACGAAAAAATGATTATATTTTTGATTTATAACAAAATATTCATTTCATTCAAAACTAATTTTAAGATTTGAAGGAAATTTAAATGTCGGTGAAATTTGGTTCTTGTGTCCAAATAGTCGGACGCGAAGTATTCGTTCGTTTGACATCTTTAACAAAGTGTTCACAACTTGTAATAACTTATTCTTATCACAAGAACTGACATTAAGTGCCAGACATTGGATTCGGAGTAAGAGATTAAAGTGTTTAAACGATTCCAAAGTCATCTTTGGATCCATGAAATCAATTGATCGCAAAGTTTTCATTTCATTCAAATATCTGAAACAATCTCTGAGACAAATCACACAATTTTGTGGACCTCTTCCGCCCCGACAGATGAATGTGGACATGAGTTGTAAGTGCTTCAGATTAGGGTAGAGTTGTTTGAAACTCTTCACGTCTTCTGGTCTCACATAGACATGGGTTAGGGTTAGCGATGAGAGTGAAGACAAACAAAATTGTCTATTCGTTGAGAATTCTATAGATTTTACTCTTTCGGTGTCTTCTGGACAGACATATTGATTTAATCCGAGGTAACTGTAGGCAAATGTCTTCAGTTTCTTCAGACTGAAGACATGTGACAAAGTGAACGACAATATCGAGTAGTGATTGAATGAAAACTTCTTCAAATTCAACAAATTCTTGCAAATTAAGATAAACTCTTCGTTTTGGTTACATTTGGGACCAAATGACTGATAATGAACCTCCAGTTCCTCCAAATACTTTCCGTTGCCATTGATTAAAGCAATTATTTCATCTGAACGCAAACGCAGACAATAAGTGATCTTAAGTTGAGTGACATTTGGACCCAATTTGGACAATACGTTAACGAGTGATCTTCGCGGCCGAACAATTGTCAGGCGCTTGAGTCGGACGAGTCTTGAGACCAATTGAGTCAAATCTCTTTCACAAATTTGTTGAACTCTTTGACATTCAATCTCAAGAGAAACCAAACTCTCGCTCAAAGTGTCTCCGATTCTCATCCAATCGACGGTGAGATAATCGCACCGATAGTCCAATACTGACAGCGAATCCAATTTAGGACATCGACTGCAAAGCCATTCAATCATATCGTCTTTGATTGGGATATTGTTCCCCAACTCTAGTCTTCGGATTTGTGGACATTTGGTCAAAAATTGCTTCAAATATTGTTTGCATTCATTTAAAGCAATTTTATTCAAATTTATTGTCATTTTGTTGTAGTTATGGATCAATACATCACAAGACTTGCCATAAGTGGACACCAATTGCAAAGACATCTCTTCGGCCAAAACCCTATCAATACATCTCTGAAAGCATTGGTTAACTGATCTTAAGAGCAATCTATCAATTAATGGCAATTTAATGATAATTATTTGAATCGTTTCTTCATTTAATCCATTCATGACTTGATCTTTGGTTTGAAAAACAATTAATGAATTGATTCAAAAATGTCAGACAAATGAATGACTGAATGAATGACTGATTGGTTCAAAGGGGGATAAAAGTTGTGCTTTGATGAGTAATTACTAAAAACCCCTTCATTTCATAATTCAATAACACTTTAGTTTTCATTGAAAACTCTTTGTAAAGAAAGACCAAAAGAGTTGACCAAAACATGTTTGCCATCAGAAGAAGAATTGTTACAATTGTCTGTCAAATGTGAATCTGATTCACGTTTGAAAGACATCGAGAATTCACTAAATATCTGAAGAAATGTTTCATTGGATCTGCTTTTGTCTGTCTAACCACTTGTTGATCACATTTGACACAAAGTTATGTCATTTGAAAGCATTTTATTGTATTTATGATAAAATAAATTCATTTAAGTTTTCATTAAAATCGTTTCAAATATTTATTTCTTTAAAATAAAGTGCTTTTGATTTAACTGTAAAATGAATTTCAATAAAACGTTTGCTTAAAAAACACTTCAATTATTCACTTGAAAACAATTGTTAAAACTTTTGGATATTTAATAAATTTGTTTCAATTCTGTAATAAATACTAAAAGTGTTGAAAAATAATTATTTGAAATGAATTTTATTCAATGAAATAAAAGTAATGAAAATAATTGTTCAAAATAACTAATATATAGAAAAATAATCAAATGTTTAAAAGTTTGAAATAAATGCAATTTTTTGAATATATTGAGAAATAATAATTAATTTGTAAGAAATCTCTCGAATTAACGCCAAATGAGAGACTCTGTTCATTTGTTAGCCTTTTTGAACTTTTTTTGAGATTTCAATAGATTGTTGACTTCTTTAGGACTGAGCCCTTTGTTAGGACAGAGGTGTCTATTGAATGCAAACCACAATTAATTAAATATAAACTATTTTACGAATCAAAACCTATTGTGAATGTGTTGAAGGGCTTGGGATTCCTTTGGGGTGGCGTAGGAACAGGAGACGAAACGATCACAATATAACTCCTTTTTGTTGGCCATGTATTTACGGACGTTCTCTTTAGAACAAACACCGGTCGATTCGGTGCCATTGATCCAAAAGCCGCACAAATGGTTTCGTTTGTGAATATTCAAAAGGTTTTCGTTTTTGAAATATTTCGTGCATTGGTTGACATCGCAGTGGAACTGATTGTGTGACTCAAAGTGAGACAATGTCTCAGACAATTCGTTTGAATAGTATTTGCAATCAACAAATGCACAAAAATAGTGAGTCTCTGAACCGATTGACCCCTTCTTCACCCGTCCGTCCAATACATGGTTTTGTTTGACTCTCATTTGGTTTGAATTTTGCGATTCTTTGCGATCAATGTTTGACTCAATTTTCACTTTCTTTGCTTTCGGTTCGCATTCATTGAGTTCGTGTTCATTGATCTGAGTTGGAGTCGATGTATAGCTTCTCTTTCGACTGCAACTCTGTTGAGCACCGGTAGACAGTGTATGACTGGGCGCTTGATTAGGCGTTCGATTGG
Organism: Quadroppia sp. Gr-Ori-00064; assembly: GCA_034700825.1. NCBI lineage: Eukaryota > Metazoa > Arthropoda > Arachnida > Sarcoptiformes > Quadroppiidae > Quadroppia > Quadroppia sp. Gr-Ori-00064. The sequence goes on along the minus strand of JAQIXR010000040.1, from coordinate 61,531 downwards.
TTCCCAAATGAAGTTTAATGATATGGTCATAAATGGCGTCCTTCTCTTTGACGACATATTTGCAGTCTATATAACGTTAACAAATGTAAACTATAAGCAAATCATGTGAACCCCTTCACCCTTACCAAGGTAATGACAGAGATTATAGCAAATGCCTTCAAATCGTTTGATAAGAATATATTCTTCACATTTGGTCTTCAATTCGTCTGAGATCTGACTAGAAGTCCATTCGACTTCAGTTTCGCCACAGTTTTCGTTTTCTTCATTTTTAACCGACTTTTCATTTTTGTTCAAATGTTTGACATTTTTCGACAAATCTTCCGATTTATCACTTTTTGGTTCAGAAACATTTGACACTAATTTCTGTTTACGACTTCCTTTGACCCCTTTTTTGGCTAAAGGTTTATATTTGCACAAAAGGTTCTCATGTTTTCTGTTGTATTAAATTTATAATTAAATTAAGGGACAGGTATAGGAAGGTCGACATACCTGAGGTCGGCCTCATTGGCGAACCGAGCGTTACATAGAGTGCGATGACATGAGAACAGACGGTTCGAGAGCTTTGGTAAATCCTTTTCAGCAATCATTGCTTTCATTGGGATTTCAGGGCTTTTCTGATTGCTTTCAAGCGATTCATTGAACTTCTTCTTCCATTCGTCACTATATAAAGCAAGTGCTAATCAAAACTCAATACAATTTGCATTGACATACCTGTTCCTATAGGGACAGACGTGTTGGTCATGGATATGACTGACGAAAATAACATAAAATTATTACTCAATTCATGTGATTATGAAAAATACCGTTTAATGGCAGCCCTGTGACGGGACTCGAATTTGCAGTCAGTCCAAGTGCACCGGTAGGCCTTCTCATCGTTAAGAACGATCACTTGACGCCATTTGTAGAGGTTTTCGGTACGACAGGGGCCGACGACCCCCTTCTGATAGCCCAAGATTCCGAAATTACAAATATCTGAACCGAATATAACATAAATTGAGATCATTTTTAAACACTCTTTGCTTACGATTCTGTGAATCAAACAAAAAACAAAATTAATATTTTTTATAAAACAATTCAAAATAAATGGACAGACCTTTTGGTGTTCCCGCCATGAGGTGGGGGTTCGGAAAACTTTGTTGCAATTGGTTTGAATGCACTTGAAATACATGCCGATGTGAGCCGTGTGGATATGGTGTGCCATTTGCTGTGTTCTCAGACACTTGTTCGGACACAACCGACAGAAGTATACCTTCTTGTTATCAATGACTTTCCTATCAATGTATTCCTTGAGTTTGGCCACACTTGCCATCCCTTTAAGGCTGAGTGTGGCGTTCGGACCGATGTTAACGTTAATCAAATTACTCGCTTTGATGTTATTCTTCGAGATTAGTCCTGAGTTGTCCATCATTGGGCTTTCGTCTCCATTTTGATTCACTTCTTCCTCTTCTTCTGAATAATAGCCATTCTTTTGTTTAGTCTTTTGCTTAGTCTTTGGTTTTACTGATCTCTTTGAGCGGTAATTAATCTTAGATTTGGGTTTAGGAATGGTTTTCATCAATGGTTTTAATGATGTCATATTTGATTCGCTTCTGAGTCGAGTCATTGGTTTTGACGAACAATTGGATTCATTCAATGAATGACTTGAATTGTCTTTGAGATCAGGTTTAGACTGTGATTTTGACGGACTTTTAGACATCGATTCTTCCAATGGTTTTCGTAAATCATATTTGAATTCAGTTTTTGATTTTTCGGGACTTTTGACAATGGGTTCCATCGATGGCTCACTTGTTCTGTCTCTTAGTCTAGTGTTAGGTCTTAGAGGACTTTTAACAAACGGTTCGTTTGACTCGTCTTTTGATCCAGATTTTGATTTAGGGGTACTTTCGGCCAAAGGCCTCGACTTCACTGAACCCTCATTTCGGTCGACGAAAGCATTCCTCCAGAACTCACTTTTAGAGCATTCCTCCAAATGTTTGTTCAAATGTTGTTTGAATTTGATCTTCAGATTTGTCGAATAATGGCATCCAATCCAAAGACATAGCAAAACCTGTTTTCCGTCAACTTCTTTAACTTCTGCCCAATTCATGAAATCATTGCTCGAATTGTTGGCCAAACCGATGAACACTTCCATGTCCTTTGTCTTCTCGTTGTCACGTCTATCACTTTCACCGTTTGCTATCACTGAAGACAACAATCAATTAGTCATAATTCAACCCAAATATCATACCATTGGATGTGTTTGCGATGTGTTTGCTTTGGTTGTCTTCGGCCATGTGTTGTCTCACGTGTTCAGTCATATCTGATTCATGTCTTTCGGTGTTCTCGCAGTCACTGTATTTACAGATAAACCATTCAATTGAGTCCATAACAAACGAGTCATAATATTGTCTCAAATTGTCTTTTGAATGACACGAACGACCAATGGGTGAGACATTGACACCAAATTCAGAGCTAATGAGATTCACGTACTCTGTGTTGAACTGACACTCATCTGAAGTCATAACTGAATCTCAATTTAATATTAAAATCACATTAAAAGCAAATCAAATGTCAAATCGATTTCAAAGAGCGCTAAAAAAACATTTAATTAACGTTTGGTTTGCTTTCATTCAAACCATTCTATCCATTGATTCATGAGTTCAATCAAAACACTATTATTGACGCAATCAAAGGGACCGTTAAGTCATTGCTTGCGTTAAGTCATTTCAAATCACTTTTTGTTTTGCCATTAATTACGAAAACTTCAAAAAATCAATTTTTTGTGAAAAAAAAATATTTATTTTAATTAAAAATGTTTTAAAAGTTTTATTTCTTTTACACCCTTTCGATAATCGCTGCCCAATTGCCTGAGTCATAATAGCTGTTGAGTAGGCGTGCGTTTGGCACCTGTCCGACCATTGACTCCAATTCTCCCCCTTTGAACACATGATAATAACGCAACTTTTGGCCACTGATTGTTGTCCACGGAATGAGCACTTCCTGTGACTCGAATTGAGTTCCGTTTTGATGGACACAAAGACTGTGATTGTCATCGATTTGCACCAATCGGTGGTTCTGTTCAGAGGAGGTCTTCTTCACATATGGACTGCATTTGCCATTCCTTTGCTGTTCGAGAGCCCAGACATAGACCAATGCTTTGCCACCGATTGTCAACAGGTCTACCATTGACTGCAAAGCCATTAGTCTTCGGCGTTCAGACGACAAGTGATGCAAAACTGCAACACAAATACAGGCGTCGAAGGAGTGGCGGAAACAGAGCTGAAGACAATCGCATAGAACTGCTTCGGTCTTCTTCTTCTTGCATATCTTGAGCAGTGGTTCCGAGCGATCGCTTCCAATCATAACTACATTTGGATTGACGTTCAAATACTTTCCATTTCCGCATCCGATGTCCAACACAAGAGACCCGATTGGAAGTGATGTCAGGAATTGAGACACTTTAGGCCACGGCTTATATCTTGTGTTACTGAAGTGGGAAGCGATTGAGTCATACACTTTGTGGACGTATTCCTCCTCCAAGTCGTCGGCGTTTCTCTCATTCAGTTCTTCACTCATTGAAGACATTGTAAACAAAAACACATGTTTTTGACACTAAATGAAGATTTGAGTCCTTTTTGTGATCTCAAAATAGGCTTAAAATGAACTTAAAAAGTCCTAAACATTTGAACCAAACGAAAAAAGCGTTATTTCTGTGAATTAAATATAGTTTTCATAAATGAATTTAAAACAAATCGTCGAAAACATTGCAAATGATTTGCATTGAATTCAATGCTTTTATTATAAAATTTGTGCAAAATTTGACTTTTATTTATCATAACTTGAATTATACAATAAATTATTAATGATTTTTAAGCCAAAAAGTTTTGAAAAACCGAATACTTTTTTAATACAAAAGAGCTGATAATTATTGATAGGAAAAGGGGTTCAAAGGGTGTCAAACATTTATGAAGATATCATTGAAAGCAAACCATTGAGATGTGATCCACAGCTAAATAGGCTTTGACTGAGTTTTGCATTAATACCCATTTCGATGATCACAGCAACGGTTCGGTGAGACCTGTGTCCACACTTTGGTCAGCATTATCACCCCTTTCCTCTTAAGTGATAATAATAAATAAGTTTTATATTAATCGATAAATTAGAGGAACTTTTTGTTAATTTTCAAAGCCTTTGATTCACTCATAACTATCACTAAAATTGAAACAAATGCTAAAAAACTATAGATTTTCGAAATAATGAAAAATAATTCGAAAAAATTGTGTTTAAAGACAAATAAATTAGTGATGACTCGACTGATGGCTTCTGTACTGTGAAGAACATGAGAATCGTTTTACACATCCATTGATACCACAAACGAATGGCTTATCGTTACCTAAGAATGGATTTAACATTAGTTTTATTAACTTAATGGCAGTGAATGTGATATACAGTGGCGTCGGATGTGGCGAATAAGGTTGTGCTAAACCATTGAAGACAACAATTAATAAACAATAAAATAATTGACAATAAATGAGATATACTTTAAAGTCTGTGACATAAGAATTGTCATATCTTTCGGTGATCTCTGGACAATAGGAACGATTCCTTGGAGTCACGTGACATCCGGGGTAACGACAGATATAGAGTGTCTTTGAATCAATGATAGCCTCTTCACTATATTTGGCAAAGTTTTCCAAACTTCTTTGTGTCCCAAAAGTTCCCAAAACTTCGAGATCTTCTATATATTCATCTGAATTGCTTTCAATGCTTCCATCAATGGATTCATCGATTGATTGTCGAATTACATTAGAATTGAATGAAATGGTTTTCATTGTCTTTGGCTTCTCGTCAATCGTTTCCCGATTGGGACAGATATGTGAGGCGTGAATATGTGACCACAAGTTCTTTCGGGTCAGTGTCAGAAATCTACAGTCAGGCCATTGGCACTGATTGTTAGACAAGTCTTCGACACAGTATGTCTTAATGTTATCCAAAGCACAGACACCATCGGCTCTCATGCCCTTTATTCCGAATCCACACCTTTTTTTCGGTCAAAAGTTTAGCAATTATTTCAAATGCAAACCTTTTTATGACTTACCGGTGATTCTGAATGTGTTGATTGAGTGCAAACTCACTCTTGAATTGTTTATTACAGTTATCGACATCACATTCAAACAAACGGTGCGATTCTTTGACATGAGATTTGATTTCTGTGAATATTTTTGTATAAAATTTGCATTTATTGTATGAACAGAAGTAATGGGGCTCTGAGTCTATAGCCTTAATCTCAATATATTTATCAATACTTAGATTGGTTTCGATTGTCTGAAGTCCTGAAGTCGAGGGTTTAATGTCTAATACTTCGACAAAACCTTCATTTTCTTCGTTTTCGAATTTTTCGACTTTAATACTTAAGGGAAAGTCTGATTCATTAGAACATTGGCTGCCATTTGGACTCAGGTTTTGCATATGAGTGTTGGAAATGTGTTCTTTCATTGTGTCCTTCACTTCAGTAATAAAATTGCATAATTTGCATAAATAAAAGTCCGTTCCCTCGAAGGTCTTGATATTCATGAACTGGTCGACCGATTGTTGACATTGAGTCCCAAATCTCATCATTTGGTTATTGAGTGAAAGATTTTTAGCAATACTTTCATTGATTGCATTCACATTACGTCTGATTTGTTCACTTAGTTTTAGTTTCATTTGAGGCTTAGGTTTGAATTCAATGTCAGTTTCGCAGACATTGTCTTCAAAATTAATTTCATTCGGCATTTCATTCTTCATATTCTCATCAATGGTTTGGTCTTTGAATCGACAGAACATAACCTTATGTTTCTCTAATTCGTCTTTTGTGGCGAAAAATTCATTGCATTTAATACAACAAATGAAAGCATTCTTTGAATCAAATAAATCGTAATCAATGTCCAAATCCATTATCTCTTTCTTGATGGCCATCGGTGTCTGATGTCGTGTCAAATGAAGATTGATTCTAAAGGGTTAGAAATTTTTGATTAATAACACATTGTTTGTCGCCTCTAAAGGAGTGTTGTCGTACCTGAAGGGGCAGATGTGTGACGAATGGATGTGTCTGTAGTTGTGGTAAAATTAATTGAATGAATGGATACAAAAATTATACAAACCTTTTGATTCCAGTGAAGTATTTAGTGATAGCATAACAGCATTTACACCTGTAATACTTTTTCCCTTTTATTAGAATTCTTTCCCTATATTTGAAAAGATTTTCGTTACGACAGACACCGATCACACCCTTTGATCCATAACCAAAAGAGCCTGAAATCGAATCGAATCGACAGTTATCTTGTGATGAAAATTCATTGACAACTACTCACCGAAACCGCAGATGTGGTTCTGATTTGAAATATAATAACATTTTTAAAATTAATTTTGAATTCATTTGAAAATTAAATCAATAAAAATGACAAACCTTTTGGTGTTCTCGATATGAGTGCGGGTTTTTGAAGACTTTATTACAATTAGGTTTATTGCACTTAAACTCAACTCCGATGTGAGACAGGTTTATGTGTTCCGCAATCTTCTGACTCTTCTTCGTCCTGAAGAGACATCCCTTCCATTTGCAGCAATAGATCGACTGTTCATTGATTTGCTTCTTCTCGAAATATTGCGACACTTTTGTCATTGACGCCAAACTGAGTATTAGTTTAACATTTGATTAGAAATTATTATTCAAATTAAACTATGCCTCAAAACACGACATACCCCTTACAGCTCAACAAAACGTCGCTTCGATTCTTATCAATATTTATGTGATTTTTGTTCAAAACTTCGGTTTTAATAATAGTTTTAATAATAGGTTTAGTAATAGCTTTTGGTTTCACTTTTGGGCTGATCTGTGGTTTAGCTCTCGTTTTGATGATATTCTTCTGCAAAGAATTGTTTGAACTTTTAGTTAACATTGATTTCTCTTCTTTGGCTGCTTTTGGCTCTTCTGAAAGTCTGATCCCTTTCCTATCAAACAGTATTTTATCCCAATATTCGTATTCGTTGTGTATTTTAGGTCTACTTCTGATCCGTTTTTGCATCAAATGATTGTTAATTATGTGTTGTTTTGCAACAACTCTTAGAATGGACTCAAATTGACACAATTTGCAGAACAATCTCTCCTTTCCATCGATGGCTCGGCTCTCGACATACACTTCCCATTCGCTGTCATTCTTGTCATACCTCCGAGTGGTGTCTTTGGATCCATTGCTAACTTTTTGCTCATTGTCTTCACTATGAACTGAGTGTTCATTTCGTTTATGGCTTTCAAAGCATTTTAAATATGAAAACTGTTTATTACATCCGTCGTAATCGCACACGAATTTGCCACACTTCTTGTGTCCAGTCGACTGATCACCCGATTGGTCGCCATTCATACCATTCATTGAGTTATCTTTCATTTAAACCATAATCAAAACAAATGAAATCAAATTCAAGACAATTACCGGTGTTTTGAATAGGAGTGTTGTTTTGGACCAAATGTTGTTTGCAATGCATTTGAATCACATTTTCATCCATTGATTCAAATTGACATTCAATTGATTTACAGACGAAGACATTGTCTTCAATATGTCTTTCATACAAGTCGTCCACAATCAAAGTGTTTGGCTTTTTATCCATTCTTTTGGTCTTTATATCAATTTTTACGAATAAAAAACAACTAAAAAAACTAAAGACAACTTTGATTTGGATCTAACTCTTCGCAAAAGGTATTCATTGATTGATTTAAACGATGTTTAACTTCACTGAAGATGACATTCAATGCAATCAATGACTAAATCAATTGAAAAGTTGTTGTCATTTGTTTTGAAACACAAAGAGATAAAGCATTTAATCCTTTATTGAACGCAATTTCATAATGCAATCGATGTCTATATAAAGGGATTGTCTTTTAATTTCAAAACATTTTTCAATTCAATTAATCTTTTAAACAATTTTTCCTTCAATTCTTTGCCACAAATCTATGACTTTTCCTCTTCTGGTCTTGACTTTCAAAACACTTTTAATTCATTTGGCATTCAATTCTTCGGTCTTCTTATATGAGACCAAATGTGAAATCAATGAATAATATCGAAGAGCACTGGGAGGGGAAGACGACTCCCTATGCAAAGCAAATGGGAGTACTTTTTTGGGGGAGGAATACAAAGTGTGCCTGAAGTGTGTGGGCTCTGACATCACTGTTATCAGAGTACTTGTGCACAATTAAGTCACACAATTACTATTACATACCCAACCCTACAGCCCATACCTGTCGTACCCAAGATATAAAGTAATATTAAATATGGTTTCAAATGAATGGCATTTCTATTATAAAAGTTTGTCAAGAATTGTATCGAAGGAAAGGAATTGCAATGTATGGGAAGGTTGACATGAGTACAACCTCTCTATTAATAGACATCAAAACCATTTGAAATATTTGTTATATTTTTATTTATTTCAAATCAAGTCTAGAATTGTATATAAAATATGAGTCAAAGCTATAAATGATATTTAATTATATCTTATATTAAACTAAAAATTATTTTCAAATAAATGACAAATATTTTTGTAAATATTCCGACACATTCTTTGCTCGCATTTGCTTTCTATTGATTTTTTTTATAATTTGAAATCATTTGAAGAATAAATAAAATATTTTATATAAAACTCAATATTCTTTGCGTTGAATTAAACGCATTGAAAAGCAATCATTTATTTCAAGAATTTTTTAATAATTATATTTGCAATAAATTTCATACAAATGAACAAAAAATAATAATATGAATAATAAATAAATTAAATGAAATAATAAATTATTTGAGGAATAAATGACTATTTTTTGTTACAAAGAATAAGAATTTATATATTTGTTAAGAAAAAAAATTAAAACAATATTTGAATAAAAGTTTGTTTTCTAAAATAAATCCAAAATAAAAAATAAGAACAAATAATAGGTTTAAGTTTAATGTGAAATAATTGGGTTTAAAACGATTCGACATTTGTTTAGAATTGAGTATTGAATTGAAGTGAGTGTCGAATCCAAACATATTATGCACTCAATATATGTGTAAATTTGTATCAATTTGTTGTTGTTTTTGCTGAAGACTCACTTATAGGAAGATTTTGTTTAAGATTTTTTTGTTTAAAAATTGATATTTCGTTGAAATCAATGAAAATATTTAGAATTAAGAGTAAAATTGCATTCTTTTGATAGCATTTCCTTCAGAGGAGACGACTATTGAATATAAGAAGACTTTTGAAAGTTTTGTTGTAATTAAATATCGATTATTTCGATTGATTTCGCGTTTGTTTTGAAGCTCTCGTTTGCGATAGTTTTGCGATCAGTTTCAACATAACTGTCCGTTGCTGTCAGTGGTGTCGATGAGATGTGGATCCGATTCTCACAGACGTGTCGGTTATGGATATGACTGAGACATAGGCCTCTGTTTTCAAACGTCTCGTAACAGCCAAACCATTTGCACGAGTATATAATCCTTGTGCCGACTATAATCTCTTCCCTATATTTGCGAATATTATCCAAATTGCAGACTCCCTGTGCTTTGCGGCCGGGGATATTGAAGCCACAGATATGGTCTGAATAATGATTATAACAACGAATGAAAAATCAATGAAATTTCGATTCAATTCATTAGTACATACTTTGCTTGTGTTGTCTGAGGGCTGACTCACTCTTGAATTGTTTGCCACAGTTATCGATATCGCACCCAAACAAATGGTTGTGCGCCTCAGACATATGGGCCCTCATTTGATGGACCACTTCGGTAGAGAAGTGACAATCGGTGTGAGCGCAAGAATAGGTCGTCTCTCCTGTGGACGCATTGAACTTCTTGACAATGAGTTGACCGCTGATAGCACTGGCATTCGTGTCCACCAATGAATAAGGGCTGACATTATTCACAATTATTTCTATATTTTTTGGCTTTTTATTTAGACATTCATTTGAACCGTTCGTTTCTGGAGATTCTAATAAGGAGTGGACTCTTTTGGGAGAGTTTTGAACGCAAATCGAATTGACATTTGATTGGGTGTTGGGCTCGGATTCGAGTGACGGCAAGTGTTGGCTCTGTATGTGTTCAATGGTTTTGTGCAACACTTTGCTTGTGAAACGACATCCTTTGTATACACATAAGTGATATTCGACACCAGATATGAGTTTTGTACTCAAATATTTGTCCACATTTGCCATCATTTGGATGTTTGCGTTCGAACTGTTGTTCCAAACTTTACTTCCGTTCACTTCAGGAACCGTTGATTTTCTCGATGTTTGTTCGTTTGGTTTAACTCTGTTTGCATTAAACTCTTCGATAGTTATCATTGGCTTTTGTTTTGAATCATTTGTTTTTGAATCAAAACAATTGTTCTTATTTTTAATGAAAGGACACAAAAGTGTTTCGTGTTTTCGTTGATCGCTTTCGTTAGTGAAAGTGGTCCTACATTTCGTTCTTCGGCACTGATATGTCTTCTTCGGGGGACTGGGACTCATCTCTGCATTTGATTCTGAATTAGAGCTCAGATTAGGGCTCAAAAGAGGAGCGCCAGACGTGGACGCGATGGCACCCAATCCCAGGTCAAGGTTCCAGAAATCAGATTTCATATTATGGATGACCTCTTGGTTCTGCTTTAGCTTCAGATTCTTCCGATAGGGACAGACATGTGAATGACTGCAATGTAATAACAATGTCAATGACGATAATGGTTGGGTCATATGAGCCATACCTGTGCCGCTTCATTGCCATATGATATCTGGTGAGCGCCGAACACTTGTTGCCATCGCTGAGAATCCATGTGCACCGATAGAACTTCTTCCCGTCTATTATAACCCGTTCTCGATATCGGTTTAGGTTTTCATTACGACAGACACCGATCACACCCTTCGATCCATAGCCAAAGATACCTGAAATGGATTCAAAGTTCAATTGTTGGTCATTTGGTCACAAAGTGTTCGACAAATGATTTACCGAAACCGCAGATATGGTTCTGTTGGCAAACAATAAGAAAATAACATTAATTTAGACATTATTTGGAGAGCGACTGAAAGGACAGACCTTTTGGTGTTCGCGATAAGTGTTGGGGTTTTTGAAGACTTTATTACAATTAGGTTTATTGCACTTAAACTCAACTCCGATGTGAGACAGGTTTATGTGTTGTGCGATCTTCTGGCTCTTCTTCGTCCGGAACGAACACCTCTCCCATCGACACAAGAAGTACTTTTGGCCATCGATTGCCACCGACTCGTAGTATTGTCTCACTTTGGACATTGAGGCCAACCCTTTGCACGACAGAAGAATGTTCTCTTCGTTATTACTGATACTTAAGTGACTTTTCAGCAAAACATCCTTTTTTTCAATGTCTTCATTCATATCATCACTACTTTTACTACTGTTTTGTGAACCAAACGATGTCTGCATTGAAGCCATGAATGACATCCTTTCCAACAGTTGTCTGTCGTCTATAAACGGATTAATCATTTGGTTTGGATTAGGAGTCGATTCCACTGCAAAGGGTGTCAACACTGGAGGCTTAGACAGGGGTGGAAGCGATGCCAACGCCTGGAGAGATGGGATGGCCGGCAAAGATGGTATGGGAGGCATAGGAGGCGTCTGTGGAGACGATTGGTTTGTCTTCGAGTGAGGTCTTTGTAACCAATTCTTGTTTGAGTTCAATATTTTGTCCCAATATTTGGTTTCGTCCACAGAATCGACCGAACGGTTCGACTCTTCGTTTGGTTTATTTGTTTTGTTTACATTCTTCTGGAAGTCATTGTTGTCCTCAAAGTCATTGGTTTGGATGATATCGTTGTCGTCGAAGTCGATGTCTTTGCTCTCAATCTCTGTTGTGACACAAAACCAAATGAGCGCCAAATGACAGTCAAAGACAAAACAACAATACCTTTGAGTTTGTGTCCGAAATGGTGTCTCAAGTGGTCGGCCATCAGGTCTTCACTCCTTTCGATGTGTTGGCAGTCATTGTGTTTGCAAACAAACCATTCGTTGGAATCGATGACAAAAGTGTCGTAAAATTGTCTCAAATTGTCGTTCAATTCATTACTACTGTTTTGATTGAACACAAAGTTATTCAAAGAGTAATTTTCCTCTAATTTAATCAAAGTCTGAAAATCCAATTGATTTTCATTCAAATTCATTGTCTTTAATTCAATTCAAATCAAATGAATTAATTATTAATAGATTTAAACACAATTCAAATCTTTTCGTCCTTTCAATCAAATCTCAAACACTTTTGCAATCAATTCATAACTAAAACAATATTTTAAATAAAAAATTCTTTTTTACAAAAAATTCTTTTCGTAAATAAATAATAAAAAACAGTTTTTTGTTTACAAATAAAAACCAAAACTCAATCGATTGACAGCTTTTTGGCTTTCATTCAGCCCTTAAAGGGATTGTCTTATCATTACGTTTGCAGTCAATATAAAGGGTTTAAACTGTTTCTGAAACTAAATCTGAATTTTTTGAAATTCAATTTTAAGAATATTTTTGTCACAAAATAAGAAGTTTTGAAAACTTTTTAATAACTTATGATTTTGTTGACAAAAGTAATGATAATATGATTTCCTCTAAGACTTAATTTGAGGCCAATTTGAGACACAAATATGAAAAATATAACTGAACTGAAGTGAACCGGAGTATTGGTGGAGACTATTCCTGAAACACCATTTCAAGACTGACTATATTTTCAGTGCTGTTCACTATTTGCATGATATGATTGAAATGACCTTCACGTCATTCCAAGCTCTGGTAGGTTTTATGCCTGTTGTGATATAAAGAGAGAGAAGGAGAGAGAAGGAGAGAGAGAGCGAGAGAGAGAGAGAGAGAGAGAGAGAGAGAGAGAGAGAGAGAGAGAGACCTACCAGTGCTGGAAACTTGCTGTGAAAAAACCTGATTTGAGAATGAGGTCAAATACTAAACAAGAACTGTTTATGAGATAACTGTGCGCTAGAACTTTAAATGAAGGGTACTTTTATGTACATTATATACACAGTTAAGTTTGTGAACATTTTATGTTAATTGGAGTGAAATAATGAAATAATTATTTGTCAATGATTTCAAAATGTTTTTCTTTTCAATGAAATTCTAAACTATATTTTGTGACAATATTTACCTTTTCACTGAATTTTGTCCAGAATTCATAACTGAACAAAAATTAGAGAATATTTTCAATCAAATGATCAGTTTTTATGAATCGCACGGAAAGCAAAAATAAGAACAGATTCTGAACTTTGAAGCGATGTTTGAAAAGTTGTTTTATCGGTAACTAAGCTTTGATAAGAAGAGGAACAGAGGAACAGAGGAACAGCTCTGAGGCACAAATAGCTCAATAGCTCTCTTGAATATTTGATTTATATGTGGCTCAAAATGTTCTCAATGTTCTGGCCATCAGTTCTGGTGAAAATCAAAACTATAAACTCTGTCAGTTTTGATGTTTTTTAATGCACAATGAATTTCGAAAATAAAAATTGTTTTCAAATATATGTTTGAATAAAACAACAACAAAATAACACTTTATATATGAGAAGAATATTAAATATTCTGTGAATAAATTCAATCACTAATTGAGAAAATGTGAAACCATTTGAAGACACGTCAACTCATATGAAAACTTAATTTAAATCAATTTCATTAAAAATAATATTCTGATGAAAAAAGTCATAATTGAGAGGAAGATTAGATTGAATTCATTTATGAAAAACATATGGAATATAATGTAAACGAATGAACGAGTAATTCAAGTCAGGGAAAATGGAAGGGAATGGGCAAAGCTAACAGTGCAGCAGTACTTGAGCAGGCTTGGCTCAGTGTTGCAGGTACTTGAGCTGCGAGAATGCAGCAATGGAGCAATGTCAAATTATAGCCAAACATCTATTTAGGTCTCCATAGAACGCAACCACAGCTCAGGCTCAGCTCAAACTCTGTTTAACTTTCAACAGGTTATAGAAAAAGGGCGGATATGTTAGGGACTGGCAGTCAGTCATTGCTCACAAGATATTATATTCTCAATGATATTCACAGCGAATGCGGGAACAAATATATGAAACAAATGTTTGAAACAATGAATTTATGTATAAATGCACTCATTTTTGCACACAAACAACAAATTATATTTTTATAATGAGATCTCATTTTTCAAATAAAAGAACATTTTAGCGACAAATAGGAAGTAAAGTATAGTTTAGATCCAAAACCAATGCTTTTATTGATTATATATTTTTATCTCAAATATTTTATGAGAACTTTTACCTAAAAGTTTAGATTCTTATGCATTGCATGACTAATACATATTAATTGTAATCATTGTTGAAATTAATGTTTTATATTATTTTCAAAAAACAATTTCTTTTTCAATGATTTTCAAAATAAACATTAATTTAATATTCTTTTGAAAAATCAATTTTTTCAAAAATATTCTTTAAGAGCTTTAACAAAGGAATTGTAGAAATGAATTTTATTTGTAAAAAACAAATAATTATTTGTTTTTAGTCAATAAAATGAATAGTTTTTAAAAAAAAATTTAAAAATTAGATTTAAAAACATTTCAAAACTATTCTCAATTCAAAAACCCCTTTCGCTATCTATCTTTCCTTATTGGGTGCTCTCATCGAGAGTGACATCGATTAAAACAAATAATAATTTTTCTCATTTATATTAAAGCAAAAAATAATAAAATGTTTTTCATTTTCATTCACATCTGATAATAAATTTTGGTTAAAATTTTCATTTATTGATAATAATTGGTTAATATTAATAACCAATATTTCCATCCATTAAACCGTTTTTCATTCATAAATCGATTCATATTTTTTCAGATATTTTTCAAGTTTTTTGCATAAATATCTGTTTGAAACGTTATGTACATTAATATAGTGTTAGTTAACTGAACAAAACATACCCAGAATCAAACTTAATAGACTGCAACGTGAAGTCATACTTGTTTTTCAGTGGTGGTAATCAAGTTATCCATGACATACACAAACGTGTGTCGAATCCATATATTTCTATTGAGATTATGAACAAAATTATTTTGAAATCAAAAATTCATTTATAACACACTTTTTCTAGAATTCAATGCAATTGTAATGAAATTATCATTAAATATAATGTTTTATACATTATATTATGTTTGAATTGAAGGCTATGGAGAGCTTGAGGGAAAGGGAGGCATAGGTAGAGAATAAGGTATACTAAATAATATTAATTATTTATATATAAGAATATATGTGTTGACAGACATTGTTTCGACAATATTTTACATCCTTTTTATAACAATTTTATTCATTCAAACAAAATATGAGATATTTTTGAGCCAATCATCAAAACAAAATCAGTTTTGAATTTATACTTTCATTACATATTTATATCAATTAATTATCACTTTTTCTGAGAAATCGCAATAAAAATCATTGAAATGCAAGCGATAAGTGTTTGAGAAGTTTAGAGCAAAACAATTGTTAACATTAACTGTATTTTTAGTTTAGGGAAAACTTATTATTTATAGAGTTATGTAATATAAAGAAAGTGTTTTTTTTGTGAAAATGTTTTCAATATTTAAAATTGAAATCAAAAGTAAGTTAAGAATAAATAAGATTTCAAAAACTTTTTGTGAATTTCTCTTTAAATATAAATCAATTTTTTGTATATTTTTTATATAATTTATTCATTAATTTATATTCAAAAAACAAATTTCAATTAAGTGAAAGATATTAATGAAAACTTTGAAATAAGTTGTTTTTATACCTGAATTATACCTGAAATAAGGTTTTGATGAATTGAGTGATGATTTTGACTTTTTTCTCTCATATTTTCATTTCGCTTATTCATAGCTTTCAATCGTTTCCGGGAAAACGTTTTTACACAAATCATAGGATAATATAATATATGACTTCTCATTGACTTGACGTAAAATGTGATAATTAAGTACTCATTAATACTTAATACATAATTAGTGATTGATTTGAAAGAAGTTATTAATGAAGAAAAAAACTTCACTTAAATAGAAAAACGTTTTTGTTATTCAATGAGAAAATTCTCAATTTTTGTTCAAACAATTTTGCACTCATTTTGAACTTTAATTGATTTTCAATTCTATTAAACATTTTTCATACAATTAATGCACACAAAACTGACTCATATTTTAGTTTTAAGATATATTTTTGGCTACAAATTGAAAAACATTCGTTATTTTTAAACACATTTTAATTTGGATTTTTGTAATAAAAATATAAATCAAAATATATTGTGTTTTAATACAGGTTTTCGTTAAAAGCATTTCAAATATTAAATAAACTTTTTAAAAAAAGACTAAAAATTATAACACATTTCACTCTTTATTAATGAGTTTATGAATAATATCTGAAATTAAAAAACGAATTACACGTAAAGTTCTCCGGATATTCATTGAGTGGAGTTTGAATTCAACGAAAAATATATTTTTATATAAAATTTTTTTCATTAAATACAAATATTTTATTACAAATTACAAAAAATACTTTCAATTGTGACAAAACTGTTAAACAATTGATTTTTCAACTTTGAAGCAAAACATCTTTGAATTGATTCACAAAAAATTGTTTTCAAAAACCAATTCATATTTGTGTTTAAAGTGAATATAAATCACAAAAAAACTTTAAATTTTAATTAAATTTAATGTGATTTTCATTATTTTGAATATCAGTGCAAACATTGAATTTGTTTTATTTTCAATACTATGTCTTTGGCTATAATTTTGTCTCGTTTTATCAAATGTTATTAATATTTGCAGAAATGAATTATTTGTTGTCTGAAGAACTCATTGAAAATACTGATTCTCAATGTCAACGACTCGACAGCACAGGTATGTTCGCAATGAATAAATGATACATTTTCTGAAACTTTTCTAAAATAATGTCAGATTTTTGTCAAATATCTCAAAAACTATGTATTGTTCAAAATGTTCATCACTTGAGAGTCACTCAAAGAATATTTTTATGATTAGTCTCTCATTCAAACCATTAATGACTTTACAAAAGTATATAAGAATTCAATCGAAAGATAGTTTTGAAACAATCGATGAAAATGTCTTCAGTCGTGTCTTCAGTTGAATTTCATATATTGGTAACCATTCATTCGTATCTCTTGTGTCCATTTGATTGCAATTTCTTTGTCATTCATTTGTCTTGATTTGAGTTCAGATATAATTCTTATTATTATAAAATTGTTTGAAATGTTTTCAATGGTTTATAACATTAATTATGAGAGAAAAGAATGAAATAATTAAGAGATTTATGTTTTTCGTAAAATTAGCAAAAAATAAATATTGTGTTAATTTAAGTAAGACTTCATTGCAATGAAAATGCAATTCATTTCTATTAATTATTATGTGTTTTAAGTCATTAACAGATCTGTTGTGTTTTAAGTCATATTTAGTTCAATACAAATATATTGAATTCATTACACATTCAATCAATTAATTAATATTCGACAAAATCAATGAATTCTGTTATAAATAAATAAAATAAAAGTTTAAATAATAAATAATTTTATTTTATTAAATAATGACAAAGTTTTTGCTAAGAAATGTCTTTACAATGAAATAATTTAAAAAAGATTACATTCTTTAATATATTAAGAAATATTCAATGTTTTAGTGCATATTCGATGCAATTAAAGCAACCAATCATTCAATACTCAAATGTCTATCGTTTATAAAATCCAATACAAATTGTCATCAATTGACTCAATGATTATAAGTACTTATATTACTAAAACTGAATGACATTACAAATCAAAAGCAATTTTTATTTTCAGTCTTTTAATGTTTAATAAATAAATAAAAAGTTTTGCAAATTTTTTTTTTAATTTACTTATCGTTAGGAAAAATAACTTTTCTTTTGTTAAAAATAATTATTACGAAAAAGAATCGCATTTTTGGTAATAATATTTTATCAATGCTTTACAATCACTACAAAAAAGCTTAAAAAAGCAAATAATATCAAAGGTTTTCATAAAAAATGTTCATTTCATCTAAAGATTAGATTTTCTTGTTTTACATTTTAAGGGTTAAATGACTTACAAAAAAAGTCTCTAAAATCGAAAATCTGAATAACTATCAAAATGACTAAAATGTGTCAAAATTTTAAATAAGAATCAAATAATGGAAGAAATAAAAGGTTTTCTCAATTATTAGACAATAATATATCACTTGAAGAATATTCTCAATAAAAACCTTAAAATTTAAGATGAAGTGAAAAATGACAAAAATTCTAAACAATGTTAAAAATGTTGATTAAATAATAATAATAAGATGTGATTATTATTGGCTTTTGTTTTGTATAACAATTAAATAATAAGTTTTTTTTTGCAAACAATGTTTGCATAAAATCGCTATAAATATATGGATAAGAATCTTAAGAACGAATGAATTGTGTCTCAAATATATATTATATTAGATTTAATGGTCTTTCTGTTGATGAAGTTTGACGTCTGTAGAGTAAGCGAATCTTCGGCCGCAACCATTCACCTGACATACGAACGGTTTGTCTCCCGTATGGCGCCTTATATGCCTTCAAACAGATATCAATTTAATTGAATTGTCTTTCTTTGACAATCGATGACTCCTTCACATACCTAATGATATTCCCTCTGACTGTCGACTTGTATTGGCAACACTTACAGCGCTGGCAGAGAAAAGACAGATAGTAAGGGGTTATTACAATTAAAGACAATTGAGTTGAGACTTACATATATTTGAACCCCATTTTGGACAATAGTATCACTGAATTTGTCCGCGTTTTCTGTACTTGTCTTTCCATTATATGAATAGCTTTTCCACGTCTTCATTGACTTCATGTCATTATCCATACTTTGTTCCATATCTTCGTCCATATTATCTTCGAAATCCAAATCATTTGTCGAATGAATTTTCTTGTGTTCAATAAGACTTCCAAAGGAAGGAAAGCTTGCGTTACAATAGTTATAATCACATAGGAATTGATTGAGATTTTGTTGACTCGACTCAGAATAGTCTGGAATGAGTCCCGAATCGGAATAGAATGAAGACTCCATTATATGGTTCTGTTGTATGTGACATATGATCGATGAGTTCAGGTCGGTCTCAAACTGACAGTCCGAAGCTCTGCACAAATACATTGTCTTATTGTCTCTCAACTCTTGACCGATAAGACTCTCGAAGTCTTCAATGCTATAAATGGCTGCCGTTTTTGATGAGCACTGTTCGAAAAAATCTGATTCTCCAGAACTGCCACCGATTTCATTGTCATAACTCATAGACATTTGCATTAAATTGGTTTCGTTGTTATCGTCGATGTCTTGTCTATGGGTTTGTTTGATATGCGAAACGACTTCTTCCCTCTTGTCGTCAGAGAACTCGCAATCGGGCCACTGACAGAAATACCCCCTGTCTTCGATCTCAACCATCAAATTATTTAAATACAGCTCTTCTGACTGCAATCCACTGGTGTTTTGACCTTTCTTTCCATTTGTTTTCTCAATGTTTGCAGACTTTCTGTACTTTTTAAAAGTCAAGTCTCGACGAGATTTAGAAGTGTTTGCAGTAATTGTTTTCGCAAATTCCGTCACCACTTCCTCCTCTTCAATGGGCTCTTCATCGCATTCCTCTTCTTCTTCAACAACCTCTTCATTAATCTCATTGTTAAGCTGTTCGATGAAGTCGTTGCCAGTGATTTCAAACTCATTAGACGTTTGACTCATTATTTCCAATTCATTCAATTCGTTTTCAAAGAATTCATTTTTCTAAACATTTTCAAACATTTGTCAAAATATTTGCGAAATCCGATCAAACGTTTCACACATACCTGTGCGCTGGAAATCTCGTGTTCCCACATATGCCTTACAAGTGTTGCCTGAGATTTAGTCTGAAATTGTCTGCAATTACAGACAAACTTCAATCCGTCGTCTGTTTTGATCTTTGAATAAAAGTTTTCATATTTTTTAAGACTATATAAACCCCTTTCGGTCTTCGATTCCATCATTTTTCGTATTTGACTCCCTGTGGACGCACTTCGCACAGCATTTTGGGAACCGTTAGAATTGGTGTTACCTATCGTTAAAGAATCAATGTTTGCTGAAGTGAGTGTTGACTGGGATGGCATAGAGGCCGGAGAGCAGTGGCTTTTCCTATGTCTATAGAGATCTGTTTCAGACGTGAATTTTTCGGTACATCCAATGACATCGCATTCGAACACAATGCCGGTGTGGCCCCAGAGGTGTCGGATTAGGGATACCTGTGATGGCAGACATCAATAGATTAATACAAATTGTATGCAAAATGCAATTAATGTTAACCTGAGATCTGGAGGAAAAGCCACAAACAGTGCATTTATAGAAAATCATTCCTTCGTTTAGTTTTACTTTTTTATAATATTTGTCGTAATTTTTCAGCGAATAGAGACCCGAATTGTTGCGATCGGATCCAAAGCTCCTTTTGAAACCAGTCTTTGTTTGTTTCAAATAATTTGTTTCATCTTTTATGCTATCATTGCTTGAAATGCTTTCATTTGAAAAACTTATTATTGAATTGTTTGCATAATTGTTGTCAATGTTTGGTTGAATCGGAAGAATAGAAATTGGATTTTGTTTTGCATTCAAATTGTGATCAATTGTCTTATGTCTTAAAAGCGAAGACTCGTTGTCGAAGTGAGCGCTGCATAGATTGCATTCAATCGTTTGGATGCATTTATGAAGATTTATGTGCCGGCTCATATTGGCTGTCGAGGGCGTCTGAAAGCGACCACATTTACACTTATAGACCAACTGATTGTTTATAAACGCTTTCGTGAAATAATGACTCAAATGGTCTATAGATTCGATTCCATCCAATCTGTCACTATTAGTCGTTGTCGAAGAGTTGCCATTCGTCAGAGCGGCCACAGTTCGGGGAAATGTCATTACATTGGATTCGCTGTGAGAAGAAGTGCCACATATTTCCGTTATCTCAAAACTGTTGTCCATTTGTTCACTATTTTTGGATGAATTGGATTCATATTTGTGGTCATTCTTCTTATGCTTATAAAGACTGTTCTCATTGTCGAATTTGGCGTTACATCCGTTGAGATCGCAGTCGAATGAGACCATTCCGATGTGGTTCCAGATATGTCGAACGAGTGTTATCTGACTTTTGGTCGAAAACTCATTGCAATTACATTTAAAGTAAACTTCGGAATCGATTTTGACTTTCGTGAAGAGTTCGGAGTAATGTTTGAGCGAATAAAGACCTCCTGTCGATGACCTTAAGCTAGAGTTGGCCTCCATTTCCGAGTCGGTGTCAATTGGTTTGGCGCTGATCTCAAAAGGATTGTCGTCTGAGTCATCGTTTTTGGCCATCACTGACTGCGGGTCGAGTTCTATGATCTCAATCAAGGGTTGTTCCACTCCTGAGGTATTGTTGCCAACACTGTCTTCTTCAGCACTTTCACGACTCATATTATGTGTGTTTTCGACATAATTGCCATTATTTTTGGGTGCAGTGAATGGACAGATGTGTTGGTTGTGGACATGTCTATGGATTGAACCGGAATTGTTGGTAACAAAGTCACAACCAATCCATTTGCCTATTAATGAAGACTTGTGTCAAAACAAACAAATTATCATTGAATGCAATACTACTGAACGCACAGCCGAAGACATAGTAGTCGTTATCCTTTTCCCGAAAATAGTATTTCTTGACGTTTTTATTCCCGCAAACATTGTTCGGGTCTTTCATTTTGATTGGATCTATGCCTGAATATCAACACCACTTTCAGTCAAATGGCATCAATAAATGGTTCCAAAGCTTACCGAAACCGCAGCTATGGTTCTGTGTGTGAGAGACCAGTGATTCCGGTCTTTTGAATGTCTTTCCACAACCCGGGACTTCACACCTGAGCTCTTTGATGCCGATGTGCGCCAAATGGATGTGTCGGGCGATGTGTTGCGAGTACTTCCATGTCTTGTACCCACAGTCCTCCCAAAGACACAGATACAGAGCCTTACCATCGATGAAGTCTCGTCTGTAGTATTGTTTCACTTCTCTTATCGGATAAAGACCTTTATATACGTTATGTTGTTGTCCACCCGAAGACATTGTCCACCGATTGTGTCATACAGTCATCTGAAGAGACATTTGTTCAATGAATCCCAAATAACGACTCAATTGAAGGCAAACAAAACACTATTGAAAACCGTTTTTCACATCCGATATATAATTAAACATTGATTTGAATCTCAAATAAATTGATAACAAAATGATTTGTTTAACACTTTTCACAATTCAAATGAAACACAAATTTGTTTTCAATCAATAAATTCAATTCAAACCACTATTACTTTGAATGAGATTTTTTTGTTAATCAAAAACTTATTATAAATAAAAACAATAAAATTATGATTCAATTGAGGAATCGTTGACTCAATTGACTTGCATTCAAATCATTTGATGAACTCTTTTGCAGATATTATTCAATGAAAAATGAATTCAATATTTAATCAAAAGAACAAAAAAAATTCAAAAAATAATTATTTATGAATAGAATGAATGTTTGCCTCAAAATAGCGTTAATGTATTGACTGTTATTCAGACCCAATGATTGGTATTTTTTATGATTCACTCCATATATCGTTGAAAAACATATCATTTCATTCAGTTTCAGGTTTTCATTGTTGAGCACAAAACCCAGCGCTCAATACATATCATATCATAGATATCTTGGTTTAGCGTTTGGGTCAAGAATTTCAGCATTTTTTTCTCTAATATCCGTTCATATATACCATTACTCGACACTCGTCTCACTCAACCCTGTGCTCAACCCTGTGCTCAGCACAACGACAGCAAACAATAAAAATCAATATTAAGTCACATGAAAATATTCACACTTTATATCAAACACTTCATCACAAAAGACTTGATTGAAAAATGATTTTTTGCTCATTTAATGTCTTTTAGTTTTATGTTTTGAATGCAAAATCTTTTTGTTTCTCACTTATGATTTGCATTCAGTTCTGCTTTTCGTATGAATTTTCACAACAAAAAACAGGATTTTTCAGTAATGATGAAAACGATTCGCCAAACAAAATGATCCCCTTCATAGTGAAGGTCATATTATTCTTGAACATAACCCATGTATTTCGAAAACCCATTCAAATGAATGCCTTTTCATATATAGTGTTCTCTCGTAATAAAAAATGACTTGAATTATGACAACGAGTATTAGAACTATAAGGGTGTATAAGGTGTATAAGGAGTGGCGGAATTCAATTCACATATCCTTCTCATTCGTTCAAACATTTTCTCCTCTATTGAACAAAAAACCTGAAAAAATATACTTAACTTTCATAATTCAAAGCAATTTATGAATAATGTTACGAAATATTCATGAAATCATATTTTTATCTAATTTTGAAACATTTTTTATATAGAAATCTATACTAATTTGTGGCACAAAAACACCTTTGAAAACGATAACATCCTTTTAGTATAACTTATTCCAGGAATATGTAGTTCCCAATGAATATGCTTTTCATGACTAACTCAATTGAATATTAAATATCTGCGAAAATAAAACTCGTTTTTTCATAATTACCTTTAATTTGATTATTATATGGTTTATAAAAATAAACTCAACCTGGATCTATATCTTAGGAAGACGTTGGACCTATTGTCTTGTGATTGTCTTGTGATTGCACAGAAGGACAAAGACCTCCATCTATTTATACTCTTGTTTTCGGTGACAATCGTTTCAATAGATTTAATGAAATTTTTATTACAAATGATTAATGAATTTTTTCACAATTTTATGGTTTAATCATTTTTCTCTTAAATCACTTAAAAGTAATTTTTATGAATAAGTCTATAAAAAAATCTCAATATCTTTAATGAAAGATATTTTTATCGAAAATAATCCAAATTTTATTTAATTGTTTTCAGAGTTTTTTATTGAAATTGAAGATTAGATTAGATTTTGATAATAAGAGAAAATCTTTATTAATATTAGAATATTATATGAAAGCTTTGGAAAATTACTTCTGAAAACAAAAATATTTTTCTTAATTTCTATATTAAATAGTCTTATGATATGAATAGAACTCTTAATTAGATTTCATATAAATTCATAGATATTATAATGAAGTATTGATTTGAAACATTTTATTATGAATTTTACATTATTTGCGTTTGAGTTGTCGTTTCACTCCATATAATACACACAAACACTAATTAGTATTAATATAAATGAATAATAATTTCTGTGAATATCGTTTAACACGATTTTGAAAAATTTTTACAAGTTTTCCTTGAATTTAAAATTCATTATATATTAATTGATTTGATTTTTCATGAAAACCGGTTAAAATTTATGAAATATTATGAAAAATAACTCAAAAATTCTATTATTTGAATGTCTTGTAATTTTCAAAACATTTTTTTTGGGTTTTATTGTTTGCGAACTTTTTGTTTGAATTCAACTTTTATTGTCTTTAAGATTAGATAATGTTTTGGATGAATGTATTCATAAAAGAGTCCAAAGTATACAGTAGTTGAATGCTTACCTAGGTGAGATTGGGCACTGGCACACACACTACTGGTGCAGATGTGCACACATTGAGTGCATTGAGAACGAACGCAATGTCCTTATTGTGCGAAATGTTAACGAATATAACAATTGATGTAATAATGTTTTGGAGGACACAAACGAATAGGGTTTGCATTCTATGAACATTGAAGGCCTCAATAAATCATTAGAGAATCGGTGTTCAAATGATCGAGTCATCATCATGTCATCACAATGTCATCTTGGTCATTCATGTCATCAATTATTTGCTTTTTTGCAATCAATTTATTATAGACGACACACTTTGAGGGCAGGGGTATGTTATGCATGACATCAGGAATTCTTATATTTAGGGGGATTTTTTGAGACATTTTTCAATCAATATCTACTTCAAGGGTTATATCGATTGCCTTTCCAGGGGTTATATAAACTGATGTTCAAATGAAATGAATATTTGGTGTTATCTCGAAATATATGATAAATAACTGCAGACTTAATCACATAAGAACTGAACTCCATTTCCAAGAGTTGGAAACCCGGATAGAATAGGTATGGCTGTGGAAATGACTCAATAGTCAGGTTTATCTCAGACATGAGCTAACCTGGTATGTGATCAGTGATCATATGTCGCAATCACATGAAAGCCATGAAATCCATGGCAACTCATTAGCGCAACCAATGAGGCGTTGGTCTAATAAAGACCCAGACATTAAAATACGAAATTGTTTTGTCCTTTGAGTGAAGCCTCGATTGTTAGCCGAGTTGTGCAATGGATTTGGTTAGCAATGGTATAAGTGGTGTCACTCAACGGCTCACTAATTACTACTATTATTGCAATAACTTTTCCATTGAAACAAACTTACGATTGAATACCATTTGTCATACATTCTCATAATAATAAATATGCATTCAATGCCTCCAAACATAACTTTCTATTCATTTATCGAAACGTCGTTTATATTGAAAATAACTGTAAATTAAACACAAAACACATTTTCATTATTTTTACAATACTTTTCACTCTATATTTGCACTCATTTATCATTTGATTGTTTTTTGTCGTATTTTTAGGTTTAATAACAATTATTATTAATATAATTAACATAACTATTATCTGAATCCAAAGCTATGGCTAAATATATTACAGTCATTTGTAGACTAAAAGGAGAGACACTTTTAAGACTTAACACTGACTTCAATTGTGTTGAAAACCATGTCTTCTATACTAACGAATCCGATGATGACATCACTGTCAACGACATCACCACTGATGACAACAACGAATCGTTTGATATAAGTAGAGTCAAAGAGGAAGTGATGGACACATATGAAGATCCAGAGGTGGATCCGTCTGAAGATGACTACAATTTCTCGAACAGTGATTTCGAAGAACTGAACTCTTTTGCCAATGAATACCAATTGAAAGATGACATAAATGGAGGTATTGGTGGAAATGACAGCTCAGACACTTATAGACAGTATGTTTCCATCACTAAAATCTCTGGACGTCAAAAGTTTTGCTGTCAATACGAAGACTGCAAATATGAGACCAATTGGAAGAATGCCATCAAAAACCACGTCCACAATCATCTCAATTATCGTCCGTTTGTCTGTGAATTCAAAGGCTGTGGACATAGCTTTACCATCAAATCCAATCTCAATAACCACCAGAAGGTCCACCTGAAGAACATCTTCAATAAGAACAATACAGAACCAAAAGTTAAGAATAAGCCAAAGAATAGGAATAAGTCTAAAAGTTCTTTGGAATCGATTGACAATAAGTCACTTCAAACCATTAGATCTCAAGAAAACCTATTTAAAAGTGATACAAATTCTAGCCATTCATCCAATAGTCTGATCCCAAAAGAAGACAATTCCTTCCAAAAGCCTTTTTTTGTCGGTATCGCAAGCGTTAAGAAATACTTCACCGAAAGTCAAAGAGATGGTAAAGTTTGGCGAACATGTCTTCTGTGCAAATCCTATGGCAGTTCTTATGCGACATCAATGGTATATCACATTAGAGTTCATCTGAAAGACTGTCCGTTCGTGTGTCGACACTGTGGCAGAGGTTTCGCCATCAAAACCAATCTCAACAATCACTTAGCCTTTCATAAGCCAAAGACAAGCCATTCAGACATTCAGTGAACCACAGAATAACTCATTCTTATGACTAATACTTAATTCATGGCAACAATTGTCTGGCATTTCATAACTAATCTCAAAGTGAATGCCATTTGAATTGATGTTAATGTTAATTGAAATACAAATTAATTGTTATTAAACTAATTATAAAATAAAATAAAAGTTTTATTCAAAAATCGCTTCAAATGGCACCCAATGGCACCCAATGGCCAAGTGTTGCACTTTCACGCCTTTGCCTCTCTCTATGGAAACGGATTTGTTGTGTTGTTTGCCATTGAATGCAAACATCGATTGCATTGAATTCAAACACATTTACATTCATAACAAAAAACATTCATTTCTTTCCATTGACTCAAAGACAACAAAATGTCTAAACATTTGGTCTGCAAAACAATTATCTGTAAAGTCAATGGAATAACGATTTTGGACCTAAACAATGACATCGACAATAAGATGTCACCAATTGATCCAAATGGTGACCATTGCGTTGATAATGATGTAACACAAAGCCATACATTGCCTGAAGACAATCACATCGATGTCAGTGACGGCGAAGACGTGATTGAGTTGAGTAATGATATGTCGGAACAGACAATGTCTTCGGATGTGATGAGTGGGACAAGTAATGGTCAAATGAATGGAAAGGTTCTGGAGATCGACAAAGTAGAGAATGGTATCGAAAGTGTCCGCCAATATGTGATGACAACCCGAAAGAATGGCAAAGTTTGGCATCAGTGCCAATGGCAGAAGGGATCAGTTGTTTGCAACTATGGCTCCAAATGGTCGGGTGCTATGGTTTGTCCACTTCTTATTATCTTATTTATTGATATATATGTAATTGATTTGATTTGCTCTTCAGGTGAATCACATTCGGTCTCATTTGGGTATGAATTTCATGGTTGTGTTCATTGTTTTCAATCATGTCTTTCGACGATGTCTTTAGGAGTCAAACCCTTTCGATGCAATTATTGTGAAAAGCTCTTCACAATCGCCTGTAATCTCAAGAATCACTTGAGAATCCACCACAACGTGAGGGCGAAGATTGTCCTCAATGGCGGTCAACGGCGAAGAAAGAGTAATCCTCAGAATGTCTCACAAGAAGATGAGTCAGTCATTCGAAGTTGTGGTCAGAGTTCAAAGTTGAGGATATTTAAGCCAAGTTTTATCAATGGAAAGGTAGCCAACAATCCATACGCTCCTCAAAGGGATCGTAGGTATGGGTCGAAGAGATCTTTAAAGAGAAACCAAAAATATGTCGATTACACCGAAGACTTCGATGACGACGAAGAAGATAAAGACGAAGAGCTTATAGAAGAAATCGATGACAATCATCCCATAGATGAAGATGAAGCCGAAGAACAGAATCGTTTGTTCTATGAGAAAACTAAAGGAGAAAACAATGACGACACCGAAGAGGAAGAGATCTCGAAATATATCATCAAAAGAAGATATAATAAGATCTCGTGGTTTGTCTGCGTCTGGAATCCAAGACAATGCAAATTCCGATCTCAAGAGCGAACAGATGTTGTCAATCACATCCGAAAGCATCAAAATCTTCGCAATACTATTAATATTGATGGACAGCAACTGATGTCACAGCAATTGATCCACAAGTCATTCAAATGTAATTTCAAGGGCTGTCACTTCCAGACAATCAATGAAAGAACTCTTCAAATGCACAAAATTCGCCATAAGAGGCGTTAATGAACTCTTCCAATAGATTTGATTTAAATTATTCTCAAAATTCAAATACGTTTTGAGATCTCAAATAAGACTATATTTTTTGCTCAAAAAATGACTCAATTTATAACAAATTGTTATTTCTTTAATCAATAGCTTAATTGTAATCAAAGCTAACATTTAATGTCAAATATTCTATGCGTTAATTCTTAAGACATTATGTTCTGTTGAAAGCCTTACAAATCAGTGATAGTTTTTAAGTATGAAATCGAAAGAAATCAAAATTTTGGTTTTTGTGCCAAAAAATGAGTTTTTTTTGCAATTATAAGTTTTTTATATACATTGCAAACAATTATTTGATTTGATTTTATATTAAGTTAAAAATGAATTTATTTTTGATTAATGAATAATAGGTTTTATATTATATTCTATTTTTTAAAATTAAATGTTTTATTACAAACAAATTCATACATATTTTGAATGATATCAAATAAAATGTTTAATTCATTTCAATTGAATTCACTTTTATTTAAAATACAATATTAGCCAAAAAATGCAAAATTATTCCTAAGCCATGAATAGGGCCCGACCTTCCGGTGCTGTATTCGTCTCCACACTTCTTGAGGTATATTATTGATATAGGGGTACAAAAACTTGGGATCCTTTGGGACATTGAAATAATAGGGGGTTTTAAGTGAAATCAAATTAAAGTATTGCTCAACACTTACCCCATATATGAAAATATATTTCGCTTCTAATATAACGGGAAATGAATTGATAGACTCAATAGAAATCAATAGTAAAAACATAATTGTTTTATCCATTGTTTAAGTCTTGAAAACTTTTTTATATTAAATTTTTCACAAGAAATTCAGTTCAATAGCAATAGTGTTCTTAAAATCTATTTTTACTATTGATTTAATGAAAAACAAATGATTTGTTGACATATTTAATAGAGATTTAATTGTAGGGAACGAATGATCCGGATGTTCAACGATGTCTAGTGTCAGTGGAGTCTCAAATCAGTCAACACTTTCAAAAAAATCTAATTCAATTCAATAGGATTTGCAGTTTTAATTCATTTCAAACAAATTGAAATGAATTTCATTTATTTGGACCAAATTTGTTATAAAACTTCATTTCATAGGGAATTGAGATCTTGTTTAAAGTTTTCGACAAACAATCAAAAAAATAATCGAAAAAAGTATTTAAAAAAAGAAAGTCTTGAATACAATGCTTAAGTAAAGGCTTTTGTTTGATATATTAATAGCAAACATATTTTGGTTAATTTGAATGCATTTGAAGTTAACTAAAATCAACGCAAATTAACATTAGTTGAAAGCAAGCCATAAGAACCGAATTCAATATCTATTCGTTCCCTAACAATGACTCCGAGTCTCCAACACTGTATTCGTGAACGCCTTCAAAATGAATGTAAGCTTTCATTGAATGGTTTGCACTCAAAACACTCAAACACAAACAGTTGTATTAAATGTCAAACAATATCTAAATATGAATTAAATTGTGTTTTGTTTGGTATTTGTGACTCAATGATGGAAAATGAGATCAACTTATTGTCAGAATTATATGATATTAAGCGTCAAAACATTGATTGGGAAATAAAGTTAGAAAATAATCATCTCTTAAGTGATGGACTCAACCATAGGGTCAACGGTTTGGCCGAAAATCAGTTTGAAATCACATTAAGTTGTGATCGAAAGACAATTAACCACTCATTCAATACTAAAGACTTGCCCACTGTTGACACAAACGGACATTCAGTGCCAGAAGAGGACATCAATTGTGTGAACGGAAGTGACTTCACATCGGATCCAAAGACAACCAGTCATTCGATGAGTAATACGATTACTTCGGCACCAAATCAGGCGCTGAAGACCACATATGACGGGATCAAAAATGTCGAACAGTATGTCGAAAGGAGAAAGGTCAATGGCATCACATGGTAAGACACCTGACACCTGTCCTCATCACCATTGCTAACCATTGATTGTAATCCAGGTATTACTGCAAGTTTGGCCAGGGATGTGTATATGGATCAAATAAGAGCAATCATTTGGTGATTAAGTCTATTATTCATTGATTTTATTGTCTTTTATTCAATATTTATATCATTTTTATTGATTTCAATCAAAGTTTTGTTTTTAATTAATTATAAATTATTTTTTTGTTCAAATAATTAGTTTTTTGTTTCCATAAGTCATTAAAATATGCCATAATATGGTGTCCTGTTTTCCGACCACCTCTGCCTTTCCCTCCCTGTGCTCACCGCCTGTTCAGTACACCTCTTAAATGTCTGAACTCTTGCCTTAAGTTTGACCTAAATCTCAAATCAAACGCTTTTTTAAATAGACTTTTAATTTATATAAAACAAAATGTCAAACATTTGGGTATTTTTGAAAAAAGGATTTTTCCTTATATTTAGGTTAAGGGAAAACAATATTTCTTTGGTTTTCACTCAATTTTGAGACATTTTTTCTATTCGTAAGCATTGGTAGAGAACCCAAAACTACACTCAGTTTGAGACTGAGTTGTGCACACTATGTGACCCCTCCTCATATTCCTGGAATTCATAGCTGTGGGAGCCCTGAACTGCTATACCCCTGAGTTGAGACCCCCTGCAGCTATGGCGCACTGGAAGGGCGGGTTTACCTCTATATTGAGTACTTTATTGCCATTAAATGAATTGAAAATCATTTTTTGCAAACGTTTTGAATTTTTTTTTTGATATTCTTTTATGTCTTATATAATGTCTTCAGAATTAAGACAAACGAAGAATAAACGAAACAAAGAATAAATGAATATTCTTTAAAAATATAATTCTAACGAAATTTTCACGAAATTATTGCTAAATGAATGGTTAGTCTCATGTCTGATGGGAACACCCTATGAGTTACAATCGAAACCCCTTTGAATTTTATAATGAATTTTATATCAAAACTTATTGTTTAAAATTTTGTGTTCATTTTTGTAACGATAAAACGCATTCTATAGGCCCCCTAACAAATTAAATACCACCTGTGCTTTAAATTGAATCAATTTTTGCATATATTCTGTAATTCATTGAAATCAATATCTATTATATGTTAGGAATAGAGGAGTAAATGAACTCAATATTCATTGTCTCACTTTTTATACGAATATATTGTGGTTTAAAGTGTTATAACTTTGAATATCACTTGAAAAGACATTTTTTAAACAATGCTTTTGACGGACAGGTACGCCATATCCGGTCACACACGGGTGAAAGACCATTTCCCTGTGATTATCCCAATTGTGACAAAAAGTTCAGCGATTCGTGGAAATTGAAAGACCATAAGATGAGTCACAACCGAAAGGTACGGCCCATTACTGTGGATCAGTTGAGTGATGTCCACAACAAGAGTGACAACAACTTGAAATTATTCGTTGAAATGCTTAACACAAACAATAATATCTGCGAACCCATTGATAACGACATGGAATCGAAACCAGTGTTTAATCAGAACTTGGATGACATCGACGAAGACAACTGTTCTGACGACGACTTAAATATGTTTATACCGGAAGTGATCTTCAATGAAATGGACTCATCAGAAGATACAGTGACATTAAATTGTGATAATTTTGTGTCCACTGAAGACTCATTGAATGCATTGGTGCCTCAAATCCATAAGACTGTGCCGAAGGACACCGAGTGGTTTCGATGTGGAGTTGTGTCCAAGAATGGAATCAAATGTAATTATGGAAGTAATAAAAACCATTATCTCATTCGCCACATCAAAGCCGCGCATCACATGGAGAAGCACTATATGTGTGAATGGCCTGAGTGTTTGAAACGGTTCTCAGACGCCTATAAACTCAAAGAACATAAGTTAACTCATTATCGAAAGCTCATCACAACCGTCGGCCCCAACAACAAGACATCAATGGATCTAATCTTTGATCTCAACAAAAATGACGACAAATTTGAAAATAAGATTATCATTAGTGAAGCCAATCGTGAGGACACGAACCGACAGAACGCGTCCTTCAGACGAATGACATTCAATGTGAGTGACGAACAAACGGCACAACTCTTGAGTCCCAAAAAGGTTGTGATGTCTATAAAAAGTGTCGAACAATACGTCGAACGCATGAAAGTGGACGGTATGACCCGGTACTACTGTCGATGGCCGAGCGGTTGTGCCTATTCGAGCAACAAAAGCAATCATTTGGTTCGACACATCAATTCACACAAGTCTTCGGGCGGACAGTTGTGTCCAAAGGTTAACGTTGAGAGCAGTTCGACAAACGATGTCTCACTTTTAGTGGCCGAAGACAACCGACAAATACCACAAACCTATACTCCAAACCCAAACAGTATATTATTGCAAAGCCTCTGTTCTCCACCTCTTCGGATGGCTTCGAGCCTTCAGTTATCCAAAAACGACAAACCGATAGTAAGGACCAAAAGTCCGGCCGATGTCGTGATGTCTATAAAAAATGTCGAACAATATGTTGAGCGACGAAAAGTGAATGGAATTACAGTTAATAATAACGAATGTCTTCTTTAATGACAATAACTATAAATTTTGTTTGAATTTAGTTTTATTTCTGCAAATGGTTGGGCTGTAACTATGGCAGCAATAAGAGCAACCACTTGGTCAGACATGTCCGCTCACATACAGGTCAGTCCCAACTACCAATGCCCTCATTGTCTCTAATTAGTAATTGAAAAATCAGGTGAAAAGCCGTACGCTTGCGATGAATGCGACAAACGGTTCACCGATTCGTGGAAACTAAAAGATCACAAATCAATACACGAGAGAAAGAGTCTTAAAATAAATAAATCAAATGAATTATCATTAGTCAAAGGGTCTGTTGTAGAGAAAAGGGTCAGACATTGAAATGTTTTCATTGTCTCCATTTCTCCCAAAACAGGACATCATCTCAAAGTCATTCAACTCCGGGATCTGTTTCGGAACAAAGTTTTTATTCTTGTAATTCATATCAAAACAATACAAATATCTTTGCTTCAGAAGAAGACATTAATAATAGTAACCAACGAATGATGGATTTAGAAGATAATGACTCGAATGATATCCAAGAAATGGATCTTTTGGTCCCACAAGTGATTATCGATGAATCGGACGAAATGTTTGTGAGTTTGAAGAATGAAAGCGAAGAACTGAAAGACAATGAAAGTAAACGTTTTAATGAGACCTCAAATCACGGCATTTTGTCGATTAAAAATGTGGAACAATTTGTTGATAGAGTGGTCTCAAGCGGTGTTAACACATATTTCTGCAAATGGAACGGCTGTTCCTTCAGGACTCAAAAGAGCAGTTATATTGTCCAACACGTGTATCGACATCAGGGGTTTTCCCCCTATAAATGCAACTTCAATGGATGTGACGCGAAGTTCAATAAAAAACAAGAACTAAGTCTTCATAAGTTGAGTCATTCCGGAGACAAACCCTTTCGATGTCATTATCCCAACTGTTATTATATGGCCATTGATTCCGATGCTCTGAAAGTACATTTTGAGAAACACAGGGGCGAAAAGGCCTTCCGGTGCTCATGGAATGGTGAGGAATGCAGTGCACAGTTCGCCACAAATATAGAATTGTTGCGACATATAAAGAGTCATTCCGGGGCTCGACTCCATAAATGCCATTTCCCTGAATGTCAATATGTGTCGAAGTATAGGAACAAACTCACAATCCATATCAGGCGCCACACAAATACCCTTCCCTTCAAATGTGATTTCGAAAACTGTGGCAAAAGTTTTATAGTTAGAGATAAGTTGAAAAGACATCAAAACTCTGTTCACTTGAAGACATGTCTTCAGCAATCGATACAACAAATCGATATCTGATTCAAAATATTCTCAAAATTAATCATTTTGTCCTAAACTCAGCTCAGGTTAGGGTATGTATTCACCACTAGAGCTAACTTTCCTTTTCTTAATTTTTACAATCAATTGAAATCACATTTTTTTAAAATTAATTTTCAATTATGTTTTGATTAAATGTAACAAAAATTTTGAAAATAATGTAAATTATATTTAATATATATTTTTAATTATATTAACTCTAAATATAATGAAACTTTTGTTCAATTAATTGTTATTTTTTGAGACATTTATTACTTAAACAATGAATTAATTGATATATAAATACATATTATTTATTGTAATGAATATAAACTAAACTTTAATTATAATTAAATGCAATTAATATTATATTAACAAAACTTTTGAACAATTCATTCAATCAATGTTTTTGTGACACTTTGTTGACATCTGTCGTCATATAAAAGCATTACTTTTGTGTTTGTTTTCAATTGTGTTTAATATCACAATTGGTTATAATTTGCCGAAGACTTCAATTAAGAGGTGAGCCCACAGTTGGTCCAAACCATTGATCACAACATTTAATATCATTCAATGGTCTCAACAATTGATATAAAACAATGGACTCATTGAATGACAATTGAGTTGAACATGTTTTTCAATGTCTAAGAAAATGATGTTTTTATCACATTTTTGATAGCATTTCAGACATTAAGTCATGTCTTCATCGCTTCTATGTCTTAAATATGGTCTCAATGCAAACCTATTGCCGAAGCACTGGTCGAGGACTTGTCTGCGGCGGTGTTTGGCGACGGTGGGGCCCCCAGTGCCGGGGGCACCCAAGCTGTACAAACGAGACAAACCCCACATGAATATAGGAACCATTGGACACGTAGATCACGGGAAGACAACCCTCACCTCTGCCATCACCAAAGTGTTGGCGGAGAAGAAGTTGGCAAAAGTCAAAGAGTATGAAGAGATCGATAACGCGCCCGAAGAGAAGAAAAGGGGTATTACTATCAATACAGGTCTGACCCAAACATGTCTTGTGCTATAGTCTGTCCAAACTATTTGATGGTATTGTTCCCACTGTTAGCACACGTGGAGTATTCAACTGAAGAGCGCCATTACGCCCATATGGACTGTCCCGGACACGCGGACTACATCAAGAACATGATTACCGGCGCCAACCAAATGGAAGCGGCGATTCTGGTGGTGGCGGCAACTGATGGCGCTATGCCTCAGACCAGAGAACACTTGACTTTAGCGAAACAAATCGGAATCAATGATATCGTGGTTTATGTCAATAAAGTGGACGCCGCGGACAAAGAGATGCAGGAGTTGGTGGAAATGGAGTTAAGGGAACTATTGAGTGAAATCGGTTATGATGGAGATGTCGTTCCCTTTGTCTTCGGGTCCGCTTTGGCGGCAATGGAGGGAAAACTTCCCGAAATCGGAAAGAATTCCATCATTCAATTGTTGGAAGCGGTGGACAAACACTTCAAACTCCCGATTCGAGACATCGATAAACCGTTTTTTATGCCTATCGAACACGTCTATAGCATTCAGGGCAGAGGAACTGTAGTGACGGGACGTCTTAATAGGGGACGGCTAAAGAAGAACACCGAAGTAGAGGTTCTGGGATACGGAAGGGCTCACAAAACAGTTGTCACTGGAATTGAAATGTTTAAAAAAACTTTGGAGGAGTCGGTGGCCGGGGATAACTTGGGGGCACTTCTAAGGGGGTTGAAGAGAGATCAGGTGCGAAGAGGTATGGGTATAGGAAAACCCGGAAGTTTTAAACCGAGCGATAACTTCGAAACTCAGATATATATGTTGAAGAAGGAAGAGGGAGGGACTAACAAGCCCTTCATCAACACCCAGAGGTGCACCATGTACTGTAAGACCTGGGACTGTTCGGCAGAACTTGTGGCTCAGGGCAAAGATATGATGCTTCCCGGGGAGGACTCAGGTGTTCGCGTGAGGGTATGACTACTTGTGAAAGGATTGTGTCTTTAGATGAGATTTAATGGAATCTCTTTTGACAGCTCTTGAGGCCAATGATCTTAGAATTGGGCGATCGGTTCACTCTTAGGGACAGACAGAACACTATAGCCACAGGTGTTGTCACCCAAGTATTGCCAGATATGACACTCGAAGAGAGGACTAAATTCGAGAAAGGAAAGACACGTAAGGAAAAGGAGGAAATGGAGAGAAGAGTCGCTGAAATAGAAGAGGCCTTCAAAGAAAGCTCATAAACAGTCGAACATAACTTTCCCTCAAATATAGAATTTAGTGAAAAGTCATTTATGTTAACAACTATTATATCAATGAAAATAATTTTGAATTTTTTATCATTTCTGACATCAATGTCTTGTTTGAAAATAAAGTTGATTTCAAAGAGAATTTTTAGCAAAAGTTTATAATATTTTAATTAATGTTATGAATGAAA
Source organism: Quadroppia sp. Gr-Ori-00064 (assembly GCA_034700825.1). Taxonomy (NCBI): domain Eukaryota; kingdom Metazoa; phylum Arthropoda; class Arachnida; order Sarcoptiformes; family Quadroppiidae; genus Quadroppia; species Quadroppia sp. Gr-Ori-00064. Next base: position 24,868 of record JAQIXR010000040.1, on the reverse strand, counting down.
ATGAAAACACGATTTGCTATTACTTTGAGAAAAACTATTAATAATCCAATCGTTAGACCAAAGACTTATTTGATTTAATTCCTGACAATATCTCTGAATCATAACATTCGCCGCTCTTATGGTCTCTGCAATAGATGTCATCTCTTTTTCGATTCGCTTCAGACACTTATCGGCTCTAATAATCATTTCTTCGACAAAAGAGTTCTCTTTTTGGAAATTGAGGCACAAATGGACCAAAACTTTGTTAATAATATTGTCTCTTCTGATGACATCCCAGTAATACATGAGAACGATATGAATGGACGACAAATAGTTGCGAAAGAATTCCATTTGATTGACAATAAGGTTGACACAGATGTATGAGTTGAGGGCTGACGGCGGAGACGACTGTATGTCCGCCACGAACTGTTGGGCCCATTGGTATCGAAGGTCACTGAGGATTGTCTTCAGGAAAACCGACGCATCGTATATATGGACGAGACAACAGTTGTTCCTCAAATCACTTCTCTCTGTGTCTTTGGTCTCGTTTTTGTCAATTTTAATATCTTTTGTCGAAAAGTCGAAAGACTTTAAATTGGTTTTCATTTTTTTGTTGTTATTTAAGACTTTTTTTTAATTTAAAAAATCTGTTAATTATTTGAAGTGTTTTTGAAATAATTTCAAATATATTATTATTTAAAACTAATTTCTCGAGAATTTTATTAATAATTAGTTTTAAAACTCTTCAAAAGTTTGTCAGAAATTATGCATTGATTAAAGATTTTGAGAAAACATAACAAATATAGAATTAAGTGAAAAAAATTCTTGCAATACATTGTAAACTGATATCTATTATTATATCGTATTATTTCTATGTCTTTTTCATTACATTTATTGCATTCTGTGTTTTGTGAGACAAACAAATATTTCATTCAATCAATGTTTTCTTACATTCATTCCTGAGATATGTGTTGAGGACAGTATGACATAACCACGGATATATTCAAGGTTATATCTATGATAATTTTGTCAGATTTTAACTTCAGAAGATTAGCTAGATCAAAAGTTACATGAATGCATTGTTTGCATGTTGAGTATGACCAAGGTGCTCACATTGAAGCGTTTGTCTTTATTCTCTACTATATCAGTGCTGTCCAACTGTTGGACTCAAACACCTACTCACTAAAAATGGTCTACCATTTCATACCCCTTCCACAAAATGGTTTTGAACCTATGGTTATGTTTGTTGTGAATGGAATGCCTCGGAAACAGTCCAATAGAGCACAGGATCTCTTGTGTCTAACAATGATAATCGTGCCCAAAATGTGCCCAAATTGTGATAAACTATCGAAAGAGAAAACCTTTGGTTTTCTCACGACTTTTATCTTGAGATAAAAGCATATAAAAAGAGTTCACAAAATGTGAAAAACTCTTATATCAAGTGTTTTGACATTCAATGAATTTATTCTTAATTCTTATTATTCGAAGTGAATGTCATAATAATAATGGGTTTGTTATCATTGGGCGAACCTCTCAATCAAGAAGAGACCCTCAAATATTCAGAACATGTGCGAAGACATGGAATCAGACAATTCATAAGCATTTATAACAAAAACAAAGACAGAATCGACCGGTGCTTCAAATGGGGCGATGAGATCGAGTATATGATCGTCAGGTTTGACGACAACAACAGAAAAGTAAGACTAAGTCTCACTTCAGAGGAGGTGCTGAAGGGTATTAGGACACGGATGAAGACAGCAAATGAGAACTACAATCGACAGGTGCTGTGGATCTCAGAGTTTGGTGCCTATCAATTGGAAGGCACTCCAGCAGAGCCTTATGGAAATAAAGACCACCTTGGTCATGGCTCAATGTCCCACTTGTTCAGTGAAGTTGAAGCCAATATGAATATCAGGCGCCGGGATATCAAAGACATATTAGGAGAAGACCAAAAGTTATTATGTATTTCAAATTTTCCACGACTTGGTTGTGACGATACGACCCATCCCTTCACCAAAGCTGATCCATTCAATGGCATTACTAACAGTAGGTTTGTGTCCATCGATTGTATATATAGAGGACATCCACGCTATCTCTACACCGATGTCAACACTCGACTCAGAAGAGGAGGTCATGTTGTCATCAATGTTCCCATTTTTAAGGACACCAATACTCCGGAACCTTTTGTGGAGAGATTGGAAGAACCTATGGTTGATAACCTTGCTCAATTGGATCACATCTATATGGACGACGTTGTGCTAGGAATGGGATGTTCTTGTTTGCAGGTATAGTGAGAACTGTAATAAATGCATTCGTTATCTGAAAGCCCTTATGCCCAACATGACCAACATGACCAACATGACCAACATGACCAACATGACCAACATGACCAAGGTGACATTTCAGGCCATCAATGTTGACGAAGCGATGTTACTCTACGACCAAATGACTTCTTTCACTCCTATTTTCATGGCATTGAGTGCCGCCACACCTATACTAAGGGGCTATTTGTCAGACCTCGACTGCAGGTGGTCATTGATATCACAAGCAATCGATGACCGAACAGATGAAGAAAGGGGTGAAAAACCCCTTAAGAATAATAAGTTTCGTATTCATAAATCGCGTTACGATTCAATCGATTCCTATTTATGTGAATCTAATCGTAAATATAATGACATTCCTTTGGTTTACGACAAACAATACTACGATGAGATGATGAGCGCCGGAGTGCCCGACCAGTTGGCCAGACATATAGCCCACCTATTTATTAGGGATTCGGTGGTCATATATCGCGAACTACTGGATCAAAATGACGAAATAGATTCGGATCATTTTGAGAATATCCAATCAACTAATTGGCAGTCTTTGCGCTTTAAACCCCCGTCCGCCTCCCAGCCCTCAATTGGGTGGAGGGTTGAGTTCAGGACAATGGAGATCCAATCGACAGACTTTGAAAACAGTGCGTTTGTTGTGGTTATTATTCTCATAACAAGAATTATATTACATTTTAGACTCAATTTTTTGATTCCGATTTCAAAGGTTTTACCGAAAAATCAATTCTTGTAATGAAAATAATGACCATTTGTTTAGGTCGACGAGAATATGATTGAGGCTCAGAAACGCGACGCCGTCAACACCGGTAGGTTTTGGTTCCGCAAACACGTCCTCAACAATAACTACATCACACCTGAGAAACAACAGTGCAATGGATGTGAAGATGTGAACGATTCGTATGAACTCATGTCCATCGATGAGATAATCAATGGGAAAGGGGATACATATTCTGGGTTATTGCCATTCGTTAGACAATACTTAGATACGATTAAACTGGATATTGAGACCAGGAATAGAATTGACAAATATATTCAACTGATATCTTGGAGAGCGTCGGGAGAACTGCAGACAACAGCCCAATGGATGCGAGACTTTGTCCGCAAACACAATGACTACAAATTTGATTCTGTTGTCAATGAAAGCATTTGCTATGATTTGATCCACAAATTGAGTAGATTTCAAGACAACCAAATTGTTATTAAACAATTGGTCGGCAATTTGTTATAATCGTTTGAAGTGATCCATGTCATACAGGGGCATACAGGGGTAAAACAGATTTTAATAATTTAGATAACGAAAAATGAATAATAAATTAATAATTTTAAAAACAAAACAATTTCTTTAAATCAATAATCGCTGTCATTCTCTGTAAACACATTTCCCCCTTTCGATGAGATCTCAACAATTCTTCTGAATTTGTGTTGAATTTTTCTCGTATTGCTTACAATTCGATGACTTTTACCCCTTAGACGCCGTAATTGAGACAACTTTTGACAAATAAAACAATAAATGCATTTGAAAAGGGTTTCATTGAATGAATGTTCACCTGATAAGCACTGATAGGTATGGTTTGAGCCATTATAATAAAGGTGACCGCTTCAGAACAGGGGGGAGTTGTGAGCGAACCCTTATATCTGAAGAATAATTCCTTATTCTTTGGTAATAGACTTTCCAGTACTATCTCAGTGTCTATAATATCGCTGGAATTATATCTCGAAACTCGTGGTAAAGCTGTTATAATAGGCTCTAAAACATCGTTATCAAAGCGTGAGAGCTGTGAGAGTGTCGTCAAAACCACAATCCCGTCGCTATGTTGTCGAGCATTCGCTATATTTCCATATTTTTCATTGAAATGAACGAAATGTAACTAAAAATTAAGTTAATTTTAATTTACGAAAAGTTATTCATATTTAATAAGACCCAAACCTCTGCGGCGCCGAACACACCATCGATGGAATGTTCCGTTCCTTCAAAGTTATTGATTCCCCAATGAAGATGCAATTCGACGAACTGGTAGTCAGACTCAGCGCCGACAGCACTTCCCCTTATTTTAGGTATTGGGTCCTTTGAGTTCAAAGTGATTCGAACTAATAATGCAATTGTTATATAAATTAAAGCATTCGAGCACTGGTTGTATGACTACTACCGGTGTGACCATTATTATTGATGTTTGCATTTGTGTACGAAATGTCATAATTTTCAACATTCAAACCAAGAAATGAATTTCTCTTCAGTTTCTCAGTGTTTATATTGATTGGTGACTGTCGACGACCGGCACAACTCTCGAACCGCTGTTCCCAAACACTTTGATCTGAAATAAATTCACATTAACTCTACCCATAAAACACAATTCCGAACCCCTATAACTCCATTCCTCGGCTGAATTGAAACACAAATTAATTGCTATTATTATAAAACTTTTAATTAAAAACATTTTTCATTCAAATAACTCTTTATTAAAATGTTTGAAAATTAGTTAAAATTGAAACCAAATTTTTTTTCACTTTTTAATAATTAATTTAATTTAAATTTAATAATCAATTCTTTCATAAAATATTCGTTTCTTATAATAATATCGTATTTCTCTTATAAAAAATTATTGGTTTTTTAAAAAGATTATTCAATTAATGAATTTTTGATGGCATGAGTAATATAAAAACACCTTGATTCAATTTGGTTCAATTTGGTTCAATTAATACTTTTAAAGTAAGAAAATTATTTTTTTTATAATTTTTTTAATTTAATTATTTTCAAATTCATTAAAATAACAGATTTTTTATTTTATATCAAAACTTATAATAAGAATAAAAAAATCTGTAATAAAAATAAAAACGGATTTAAATAAATGTTTTTCCAAATAATTAAACTAAAATACATTGTGAATAATCTTTGTCTGACAGACATTTAGGCCACACATCCCTTGCTATAAAACTTCCTTTCAGTGAATGTCATGAATTGGAAAATCTTTTAATCTGTAAAAACTAAACATTTAATTAATTGTTATTTACAACAAAATTCATATTAATTAATGTAAACACTTTTCTAAGTATTTCTATCTATTTGTTCAAAATTATATAATTATAATTAAAATACTTTTAATGTGTTTTCGATAATAATTTTGTTTTTTCAAATGTTTTTTTTGTATTTTTTCTTTTAAACAATTAATGGGAAAAAACTTTTGTCAAATATAGCGTTGAGTTTGAACACAGGAAAGGATGGAAATCCAAGTGCACAGGTATTGTGTGAAAGCACACTCCAATATTCTGTGCAGTCAGACAGGACTCCTTTTCCTGACTCCTGTTCCTCATTTGAACAGACTTTGAGCCAATGAATGCTTTTGAACGAATATTTCAAACGGATGTCAAACCAACACATTTGAGAGCCGTTTAAAGTTTTGACAAAACTTTCTTTCATTGAATCGTATTTGAAATGAATGACAAAATCTTTAATAAATGTTTTCAATGAATGTTTGCATTAATTAAAACTCATTGACAATGACTTCAGTGAATGAATTGCCAAAAGATATTCACTTTCTTTGTGAATGGATTCACGATTTCGACAAACTATTGAATGATAAAATTGCCATCAAATTGTTCGGGGTATTAAATTTTAATGAAGAGTTTAATAATATTTCATTGATTAATGTTTTGTAAAAATAATAGCAATTCCTGAAGAATGAGTACAGCTATGAAAACATCAGATTCTGGAAGTCGTGTCAAAGATATAAGAAAATCGTTGACAAAGAAAAAGTGATTTTTATTTAATGTTTTATCGATTTTATAATTAATTGATTTTATCTCAAAAGACCATTGAATGCGCAAATCATATATACAACCTATACTTAGGTCCCGGCGCTCATCAAGCAGTCAATGTCGACAATAGAGCACTCAATTCGGTGGAAATGGGTCTCAAAGATCCCAAACCAGACTTATTCGATGTCCCGGAGAAACAGGTTTTGTTTTAAAGACATTTCAGATTTGTTTCACTTTATATAAAAAGTTATTTTTGTCTGAATTTTGTCTTATTATTGCTTTGAATAGATCTACGAATTAATGAAATTTGATTGTTATAAACGATTCCTGAAATCATTTTATACCAATAATATGACCGAAAGTGCTTTTCATGAGAAGATATTTGAGAAGATATACAAATGTCAGACAAATGATACCGAAAATCAAATGAGATATCGGAAGAATGCGTTCAAAAAACTCAAGACAATTGAATTCAATGAAATCAATAGAAGAATAAATAAAAGAAAATTATTGAGAAATTTAAGCCCAAAGAAGAAACTAATCAATGGATCCGCTGGTGATAAAAGCCATTCGTGTTTGAGATCAACTCCTGTCAAGTGCGGAAGAATGCAAAGATCAACTCAAATGGAGTCAATCCAATGGATCCAATCAAATATGTCTTCAGCAAAATCTAAACCAAACTCTAGTCCTTTTCACCTCAAAGACAAGACTCGATCTCTAATAGTCTTCTTCTCTAACGGTTCTCAAGAAGAAGTATTTCTCAACAAAAGTCAAACAATTAAACAACTTTTGGACCACTCATTGAAACAAAGAAATCTAAACTTCACGGCATTTGAAGCCTTTCCCATAGATTCGGATAAAGTATTAAACAATTGATTAGAAATAGTTTAAAATTATTGATGGAATGCTTGCAGGAATTGGATCTAAATAGTGATGTCTTTGATTTGGTTGGCCATCGAATTCGTGTCGAACAGAGGGTTTGTTTCACAATAGAACTGCCAAATGGGTTGACCACAAACGTCAAGACAAAGCCGACGATAATGAGTGCAAAAGTATTGAATCCAATTCTAAGTGACTTCAACCGCAAATATGACCCTGAGTTTTATGACATCAAATTTGTATGTATTTATGAATCAATTCATTCAGTAATGCCTTCTCTCGCACCCGAAGGCTGACACATGGGAGACGTTAGCGCCTGATATGCCTATATTTTGCGCCGATAACAGAAAATTAGTAGTTATTTATAAGGGGGTGAATGAGAATAAAAGCTTACAAACGGAAAGAACTATCGGCGCCGGTATGTCGTTATGTTCACTTCAAGAACGACAAATTCTGTCCGATTTTCTCAGTTCTCGTAATAAAAATAAACACTTTTTAAACATATCTGACATTAGTTTTAACGATGAGAACAAATCTGAAGAGTTTTTCAATGATTTGATGAAAAGTTCACAAAATATACCAAAAGAAACGAATGCTTTGAAACTAACGCCAAAACTGAGATCAAAAGAGAGAATATCTCCAAAATATGGCAACAAAAAGACAATTAATTCACCGAAACTCAAATTCATTGACTTTAAGAAGAGTTCACCGAATCTTAAATCGGATCAGTTGTACGACAAGACATGTGTCGAAAGAGTTGACAATTTAAATACTGATAAAAAATGTTTGAATTCTATAAAAACTTTGTCTAAATATCACAAAACATCGAATGAAAAGCTCTTAAGACAACAAAAGAGTCGGTTTAGACATAAACTAATTGTTCCACAAATTTTTGAAATGAAATAATTTTGTGTTTAATATAAAAAGCAATAATTATTTCAATTTATTTTAATGTGAATTAAATAATAAAAGTTTTTTATAAATCAAATGAGAGATAAAATGCATTTATTTTCATAAAAATTGAATTTAAGGCAAATATGTATTTGAAAAGCCGTTCCTCAATCGCACCGTTACTTAAAAGGCAATTAAGTAAACAAATCGATGGCTAACAAAATGCATAATTTTTTTATAAAATTCAAAAAATAACAAATCGTTTAAAAGTTATTCATATATTATAACAATATCTGTCGTAAGCTTTGGCTCAAAACTAGTGATTATGTGATTGAAAGCATATATTATTTTAATATTAATTGTATTTGTTTTGAATAAAATAATGAAATTTTCTCATGAATTGACTAATAATTGTTGCACTCAATTATAAATAATACAAATTCTTCACTTAAGATGACTGCAAAAACCTGGGATCAACTGAAGCGACTTTAGCACTGAGAAAGGCGTGCATACAATACAAGAGATTCTGTAGTGAATGGCATTCTATGACTTGAGTGTCGGTTATTCGACTGTCGCTCGGATTCGTGACAAAAGTCAGCGACAATTTCCAGTTCCCGTCATCGGAGGATGTCTTCAGTTGATGGAACTTATAGTTCCATTTGTACTGTTTTAACGACGGGTCATATAATGCAAACCCCATACGCCAGTCCAGAGTAAGAGAACCAGCCATTCCTTCGCAAATCACTGGAAATGTTTTACTCTATTAAACAAATGAATCAAATATTAGAAAACGTTTTAAGAGTTGATTCCATGAAAGCCAACCCCCAACTGAGTGACGGAATGGTAGTTCGCCCGATGCCACGCATTCTTCAATTTATTCAAGTCTTCACTTCTTTCAGTGGAAAAGTATTTCATTGACGACTCTTCAGCGCATTGTATAATAAAAGAGTTGTTTCTTTCGTCCAATTGTTCCCCTGTTTTGACACAACGTATGACTGATTGATAGCATTTGTAAAGAAGTGATGAATTGGACATCAATTGATGGTTGAGTTGACTGTCGTTCTCGATCAACGAATTCGGCGGACAATCCAATATATAAACTGATCCGCCTTTTATTATGAGGTACTTATGGCACCACTTGTGGATCGGTTTGGGTTGGAATCCATTGGTCTGACACTCAGAAACCCAACCCATGTATAGAATGTGTTCCGATTGTGGCAATGATTTGTTGATGAGTTTCATCTGAAATAATCATTGATTATAAATTGAGACAATTTTAAGTGAATGTTCATTACATGTTCGACAGTGAGGTCATCGATGGTATTAGTGATCGTTTGACACCATTGATGACAAATCTCTTCGCTATCGCATTGAACGACAACCGACTGTCCGGAGAGTGCCTTCACCTCAAAGCCGGTGTCTCTGAGTTTGTCTGAATCGCAGACATATTGTGACAAACGAGAGATAAAGAGATCCATTCGAACGCCTTCTTTCCAATTGTTGGACACATTTATATCACTTTTGCATTCATTCGACTCAAGACTCGATCTCTTCTTTATGAGCGGATTATCGTTTTGAAGATCAATCGATTGATTGCAGTTCTTTCGCCACCTCTTCCTCAATACGTTGGCCGCCCTGTGATGTCGTACCCGAACTGTTATTTCATCCCCTGATTGTCTCAACAGTTGGAGTGCTTTGTCGTGAGTTGTTTTGCAAGTGATTTCTTCGCCGTTCACTTCAATGATCTCATCGCCGATGAAGAGCTGTTTCGATAGATCTGCTGGACTTTCGCTAACAATCCGAGAGATGATTATCGGCAACGAGTGCTCTGAACCGCCTTTTATCGAAAGACCCAAACCTAATGTCGAACTTCGGTGGAGATTAACTGATCGTGAAATCGATTTCGACTACAATTCATCCAAAAAATAGTTATCGTTTCAAACGATTGTCTTTTGGTTCAGACATTCAATACCTGATTAGAGTCGAGACAATCGTTGTCTTCAAAGTTGTCTTCAGAGTTGTGACAAATCTCTTCAATTATCAATTGCTTGCCATTGACAACGATTCGCATCTTCTGGTTGGCGTCATTTGCAGACAATAGACCAATCTTTGTCTCACTCTAAATGAAGACAACATAAATCAAAAGCAATTTAATGTCAAAAACAAAAGACAACAAAATTGAGATAATATTAAAATTCATTTCACATTTCACTCACTTTTGACATAATTTGCAACAAATACTAAATTTGAGTCATTTTTGTGTTGAAAAGATGTCCACAATTGAGATAATTGTCATTAATTTTTGATTAAATTAAACCAAAACTAAATTATCTTTTAATCACTTATTTCCTCATTATTTTTCAATCCATTTTTACCCCAAATTCTACCCAAAATTCAGAGACTTTGTTGTCTTTGAACTGAATTAACACTGAATAAAGTTCTCACTTTTGGGGCATTTATTGCCAGAGTGAATATAAAACCCCAAAAGTGAAGGCATTGTCAATAAAAACATACTTAAGATATGTTTCACTCATTTTATTAAACAATAAGTGATTTAAATATACTTTAAACTCAATTATCTCTCAAATGGTTTTCTTGAGATATTGATCACAAATGAGTTCCAGACAACCAAAGAGTGGTGGCATTCGGCTATTGGTCAGCGATTTGTCGTCAAACCCGAAGTGCATTCACGGACCAACTCTTCTGTTTGAGGACATCGTCGATAATAACAGATATTATTCCTGTTCTTCGGTTCGCAACACAAAGGGATGTGATTTTCACATGTCTTCAGACGTTTGGCACGAAATTCAATGTTCAGATAAAAGGAAAAAAAGTTTTGAAAAAAGTGTTAAATATTTGAAATCAAATGAAAAACAAAATTATATTTACTATAAAAGTATAAAACAATTGAATGAAAATGTATTGAATTTTTGTCGAAATTGTTCACTAATTATCTCATCTGAGAGTCATTTGTCTCAACACAAATCACATGACATTATCTGTGGTTTAAATCGCAAACAATTACGAAATCCGACGAAATTAATGAAGAGTTTGACAGACAATAAGTTTTGCGCTCAATATCTCTTCGCAGACAAAACCATTCAATTCATAGTCAATGGTATTATCAGTAAAAATGACTTCAAAAGTGTCGTATGTATTGGTTGTCCATCTGTTCACCAATACATTGATTGTCACAAAACTAAACTCAATGTCAAAAGCATTTTATTAGACATCGACGACAGATATAAACAATTTTATTCACACAAGAAGTTCTTGAAATACAATTTATTCAACAATTACTTCTTCGATGGACCTGAAGATGAGAAGACATTCAGCACTTTTATCGAGACTTCGGCCAAAGATTCTATAATTGTTTTAATGGATCCGCCATTCGGTGGTTTAGTCGAAGCGATGGCCAAAAGTATTGACAAAATTAGCGAAATTTGGCGAAAATGTCATCAAATTTCAGACTCGAATCAATTGATGGCTATTTTACTGATATTTCCCTATTTTAACGAATATCGGATCATAACTACAATGCCTTCCCTTTCAATGTCCGACTATTTTGTTGACTATGAGAACCACAAGAAGTTCAAATCCGACGGTTCTGGTCGTAAGTTTGGATCTCCGGTCAGAATATTCACAAACATTGAGTTGTCTTCAATTGTTTTGCCCGAAAGTGAAGGCTATTATTATTGTGATTATTGTCTCAAATATGTTTCAAAGAATAACAAACATTGCTTTCAGTGTCAAAAGTGTAGTTCAAAAGATGGTAAGCCTTATAATCATTGCCATCAATGCAAGAAATGCGTCAAAAATTCTTGGATTCATTGCAAACGTTGTGGTTATTGTCATCTCAAACAAAACTCATGTAAAAGTGATTCTGAACCTAATTGTTATGAAAACCCAAATAAAAAGAAAAAACATTAAAATTTTGTTTTATTTCATTTTATTAATAATTTTGTGAAAAAATTATTTTCGTTTAACTCTTACTAATGATTACAGAAAACAAAAATGAAATAAAGTTTATTTGAAAACAAATAACTTTTTGATTTAATTGTTTAAAATCAATGTTTAATTTTGTGACTTTTTTTAGAGAATATTTTGTTTGACATTTGTTTATATATTGATTGAAAACACTATTACATAACAAGCTCTCACTCCTCACAGTTGACGGTCATTGACCTCAAAGGGTCGACAGTTTGAGTGAAAAAGTATTGTTTAGAGAATATAATAATTATATAACAGAAGAATATTTGACTTTATTTATAAGAATAGCGATCAGATTAATGGATATTCGACACCAAATGTTAACATTTGTTGGTTTTAGTCAAACATTATTCACATTTGAGTTCATTATTGGAATATAAGTTCAACTAAAGTGTGAACGACTTGTTATCAAATTGATTGACTCTGAGCTTATGTAACAAAAGAGAAGAGTTTCATATTGTTAGACAATTTTTAGACATTCAATTAAGTCGTGAAAAAAATGATTAGTTTTTAACAAAATTTCATTTTAAAAGTTTTTCATATTTAATATAAATATAATTTTTAAGACTAATTGTCACCAAAAGAATAATTTCAAACTTACTCTTCGTTTGTATATAAAGAATGAAATGTTTTATTGTTGTGAAAAAGTTTTTATCGTTTTTGTGTCATTTCATGAATTCTTTTGATTTGTTTTAAAGTCATAAATGGTTTTCACTTTGAACTCAACTTTCGATTTCAGTTATCAATCAAAAGTCTATTTAAATAACATTTTATTAATAGAAACAAAATAAATGAAAATAATTTTAATCGTGAAAAGAGTTGAAAATAATTCATTGACTCGAATAAGCCCTTAAGACAACACCCACTCTATAGACGAATATTTAGTATGAGAATTAAAATGCATTCATTCATAAGAATCGGACGTTTGCGCAATTCCGGGCCTACACTATCACCAGAGCACGGGTAGAGCAGTTAGAGTACAGTCGTATAACGCTATACATCAATACTTATGTCGCATCTCTAACACCAATAGAAAAGGCAATGATTTTCACGTTTTTATAATCATAAGCCAAATGTGACTCTAAAGGAGGCGTCGATTCTATCAAATCATATCCAATAAATAACATTATATTCTTCATTACAAACCATTTGTTTATCAAAACGTTGTTTTGTTTCAAATCAATTGTTAATAAATATCGTTAGAAATGAATAAAAACTCTTTAATTGAAGTCTATTATTAATTGAATTCATTGTGAAATTCATTCAAATTATATGTTAAGAAATATTTTCATATTTACGTAAGTATTGAAACTTAAAATTTGAAACTTTAGAAGAAATAAATTGAAAATGTTTTTTGTTTGCATTTATTTTGTATTCATTTATTCGCAAAATTAATTTTAAATATTTTATTGTGTTTAACATTTAAATGTATTTTTGCATAATTTTCATATAATTTATTCGTTTGACGTAATAATGAGTTCAGAATTTGTTTTGTTTTGAAAAAAGTTGAAAAAATATATTTGTTTTCAATTAGTGAATGAAAATAATGTAATTTTGAGTTAGTTTTTGAGCATAAATTGAAATGATTTTAATTTGATTTTTACAGAATATTCTGTTGAAAGCAAACACTTCTGGCATCGAATGAATGCATTGAAAGGTTTGTCAACACTTTCATACAATTCACTGTAAATCAGACTTAACTGTAAATCGTTTTACAGGTAATGATTGAACGAAATGTTTATTCATTTAATCAAATATTTATCACAAAATAAACGTTTTGTTTAACTAATAACAAAAGACATTCGAAAGACATGATTGCGTGAAGACGTGGATCCGTTTGACATATGATATATGAATTGTTTGTCTGTTGAATGACTAAAATGACTGCAATCCAAGTGAGAGTACGCCCAAAACGACAGTCCCGAAAGTCGGCCAACAGTGTCACCAATATATCAGAGGAACAGATCGTGACCTCAACGGTGAGTCTCAACGAAGAGGCGTTCATCAGATCAGAGACAAGTATATCAACCGCTGCTAACAATAGTCAAAACAATTCTCGTAAAGCAAACAATGAGATCAAAAAAGCTCTTCAGTTGAAAGTTGAGACAAAAGGTTAGAAATTTTGAAAATGTTTTTTAAAAATAATATTTATTTGTATTTAAAAAACATTAAATTCATTAAAATATATATAATATTCTTTACTTTTGGTTGACATGAAAAATATATATCAAATTACAAATTCAATTAATTTTGAGTAAATATTTTGATAAAATATATTCTATTGAATAAATCGATTCCAAAGTGAATATTTTGTCGCTTTTGGAGAGATTGAATGAAATGAAAATATAATTAACACAAAACAAAACACATTAAGGGTTTGAAAAATGATTTTAAAAACATTTTCGATATTAAATTGAAAAAATTGGTGACATTTTCATTGATTTGCTCTTAATATCTGATATAATAAATAGATTTTGATTTATGATTAAGTTTTTTGTATTAATCGATATCACATATAATTCCTCACTTTGTATATATACGTGCAGTTCATTGAACCCAAAGTGGAATCTCTTCAATAGATTCTCTCTCTTATACATTAGAGAGCATATACTGCACTGCAAACCAATCCTTATATACTATACAGCTCTCTATAGCTCACTCTCTTCTCTCTCTTCTCTGTCCAAAGACTTGTGAAAAATGAATAATTCTCAACAGATTTCATTAGTTATTAAATATTTTTAAGAAATAAATCTTATTTTAAATAATATTTTTGTCGTTATTTTCATATTTATTCTCTGGTTTCAAAAATATAATTTTAAGTCTAGAAAATGATAACAATTTTTATTGTCTCTCAACTTAACATTCAATGAACGGATCGATAAAAAAGATCTAAATTTAGAAACTCTTGGCTTCAAATTTATATACATTTTCATGTATTCTTCAAATTATTTAATGATATCATTTTGAAAAACATAACTCTTTTGAATTTAATTGCTTTATAAACATTGGTTTTAAATATTTTTTTTAAATGAAAATTTTAATCAAAAATTGTATTTAATTTAAACACTTTTGAATCGTTTGAAAAAATGCAAACTATTTATGATTTATAGACAGAAATAGTTGTAAATTAATTATCAAAATCAATAATATTTGAAATGTTTTTGAAAAATGGTTTGAAATGAGTATGAAATGAATGGTTGAGTCTCAACCTGGGATCAATTGAAACCAATTGAAAGGGGCATCAAATATGCCATCATTTGACACAAATGCCAATACTATTATTTATACCTTTTGTCTAAAAATATATTTCAAATAAAATATATTCATTTGAAACGAACAGCACTTTATTCGTAACGTTTGTTGTGAACTCTTTGTAATGTTATTTCAATGGATATAAAAAATGTTTTTGAGTGCAGTTCTAAGAGTTGTGTTTTACTATCTCAGGTGAGACAATAAGACCCCCTTTGGTAAATCTGATAACAATATCGCTTATTCATTAGTTTTGAATGAAATTATTTTCACATTAACTAACAATTCATTTAATAATAAATAGAAATATAATTTAATTATTAAAAAAAATTTAAAAATCATTAATCAATGTTAATATCAGACATTAATTATAAGTTTTGAATATTTTTCATAAAATCTTTTTTAGTATAAAATTCAGTGAAAATCAGACACGCGTTCAGTCGTTATAAACCAAAAAAGTTGTTTTGAATTGAATTCATTTGAATAACGACTTATATATTGAATGTTTTGCTTATTTTCAGTTCATTGCATAGAAAACTAGAAATCAAAGAAAGGGTTAAAAGCAATGTTCAGCTGTTTGTCAAATAATAGACTTTATGTTTGAAATTATACTATTCTTTAGATTTGCTTTCATTTCAATTCATATAATTTGTTTGTAAGCCTTTCTGTCGTCTATCTGTCGTCTGAAACCTATGGCCTATGTATTAAACCTTTGAAAATGTGTATAACTTTATATAAATTACTTTTATTTTCAAATTTTGAAAAAATCTTTTTCCAAATATAACATCATATTGAAAGTATACCACAAAACAGACCCTCAATCAATCAAAATGAAAAATTACAAATTTATATAATTATTTTTCGACCATATTTTGGATTAAAAATTTTATTCATCAAAAACATTATAAAATTTTAATACTCTTATTGTATACAAGTTTTAAAATATTTATTGAAAATTTTGAATTTAAGCAAAGATTTCAACAATTTTTGCCAACTTTTTCTTTAAAGTCTTCATTGAAAGCATTTTAAAGACTGAATGTAAAGCAAACCCCGAAAAAGTTTTTACATATTTTCTCCTATATTTGAATAACAAAAACATTTGACTCAAAACTAGTCTTTTGTATTGAAAGAAAATAATCTTTTAGTTGAGTCCACAAATACTAATCCATTTTTGAATTGAGTTTCATTTGTCAGAAGTGATCGCATATAACAAAAATGTATTTTCTATTTTACTACACCTGTCCCTGAAATCACTTTCTCTTATATAAATAATTTGAACCTAATATTAAATAATGATTTTTTGATAAATTCTATTCAAATCTAATAATGTATTTGTTTTGAATAGTTATAAATATTAACAAAATTTCACCGAATGTTAGCTTCGATAATAAGATTGAGTCAAACGTCAAAACATTTTATGAAAAACAACGAAAACTAATCATTTATTTTACATTAGTATAAAATCTAAAACTATATTTCAAACGAAACTACTGTACATTGCAGTGAATATGAATACAAAAGCAAACAAATGATAAATGAAATAATATTTGAAGTAAAAAACCGGAGAAAAACAAATAACACATATTTAACGAGGTTTAGAAAAAAATCAAAAGACAGGAAATTTATTATATTTTTCGTAATGAAATCATATATTATTTGAGACCAAACTCTTATGGAAAATAGAGTTGAAGCAAATCATTGGTTATTGAGATTGAGAGCAAAGCATTGAAATGAAAGCCAGTGAAATCATAACCTAAATACTCGGCCCCCTTAGAGCCCATTCTCTCATTTGACACCGTATTTAAACTACAGGTATGTATGCCTTAACTAAAGTATATCTTAACTGATATTATATTATATTATAAAACATAAATACAACAAATATAAAGAGGTCTCTCTCTCTCTCTCTCTCTCTCTCTCTCTCTCTCTCTCCCTCTCTCTCTCTCTCTCTCTCTCTCTCTCTCTAATCACTCTCATTCTCTCTGCACTTCAAATCGGAAATAAAGTTTATGCCGAAAATTAAGGCCAAGTTTGTCCTCATTTCGTGTCTCTCATATTCTGTTGACTACCTTTCCTACTAATGGCACATACACTGTATGTCATACAGTAATTCAAAGCTCTCCTCAATTCAGGCAAACTCTTTAAAAACAATTTTGTGATGATTTGTGCAAAGAATATAAAAATAAATTACTTTTAAGTGACATTAGATTAGGTTTTAATGCATTGTTTGTGAAAATTTTCAAATAATACCAATTTTGAGACTAAAACAATTGCTAAGATTTTATATAATATTGCTTTTGTTTTTGTCATTACAATACACTCAACTCCAATGCAAGCCATGTCTATCATAGCTTTATATCCAAACAACCCATAACTTCCTGCAAAAGACATCATTTTATTTGTAATATATTTTCAAATCGATTTTCAGATCGATAGGCAGTGCCTGAGCAGTGCCTGAGCTCTCGAACAACAATTACATTATTATTCTATTAAATATATTTTGCATTTATTTTTCCAATGAGTCTGTAATTGATTTTTATTCATTCAAATGAAAATATGTTTTAGTTTTCATTTAAACACTAATTAATACTCTTTTTGAACATAACTTCAATTTGAATCTTAAGACTTGTCTCACAATTAGTTTCAATAAATGATTATTGAAAACACAATTGATTTCGAAATGATTGGAAAAATTCATTGAATGAGTAGTGCATTACATGTGCTCATAAACAACATATGTTATCAAAAGACCAGTTATTATTGATTATACCTTAAGTCCAGTTTTACATAACGGGTCACAACTGAGAACTGTTATGAGGGGACGAATAGAATTGGGAATAGGTCTAAATCAGACCGGATGTCAAGCGAGAGAGAGAGAGAGAGAGAGAGCACACACTTTCACCCGAACCTATCATATATACACTGTTCTCCCACTTGTCTGAAGATATTTCATTGCGTTTCCGTTTCTTTGCGAATAATATGCAAATCAATACTAAATCCCAAATACTTTATATTTCATTTCAAGTGTTTTGAATAACATTTCTCTTCGATTCAAACCTTTTTATTTGAATAGAATTTCGCCCCCAATTAGAGACCCAAACCTCCGCTATATTTGATTACAAGGAATGGTCTCTAAAAGAAGCAATACTTCCAATCAGATCTCATTTCAACGTTTATAATAATATTTTATCAAAACTTTTATAAAAAACAAAATGATTTCGAGGAAAACATTTCTTTGAATTTTGAACAAAAATATCTTTTGAAAACTTTTTTTTGACAAAGATTTTATATTTTGAAAACATTTTTTTGTTTTGAATTTTAAATTTATGAATGAAAAAGCATTGGCTTTGAATGGGAACTAATGAACAAAATTCTAAAAATCATTTTATAAAATAATGTTATTATTATTGTTTGTTAGAAATTAAAGCAATTATTAACTTAAATATAATTAAAAATAAATTCATATATTAAGAATTAATTCATTTAATTCAATAATATGTGAAATTGTCCTCAAATTTGAATTTAATGAAATCAAAACAATAAATATTTTTGATATTAAAGTCAAAGTAATAATAATATTAATTATGAACAAAATTGTGTTGAAAAACGAGATCTCAAAAAGTGTTTTCGAAAGTGTGTTATATTATAAACATTAATAAGTTTCATGTTTTCTGAGAAAAAAAAACTCGGACTCATAGCACAGGTAGCCTTCGGCCAATTTCCGCATTACATAAAACTACATACTCTTAACATATCTATTGAAGTCATTTTTGAAATAAATGATTGAATTAAATAGAAATTTATACTAAAAAACTCATTTATAATGTTTATATCAAATGAATATTAACTTATTTTTTAGTGAATTTTTTAGTGAATTAATTCATCTTTTATTAATTTTTTGCAATACTTTTTTCGCTTAAATAGGTTTTTGAAATTATAACACATTTTTACTTTAAATTTTATATATTTGTATTGAATATTACAAAATAATTTCAGACAAAATTGTTTGAAATAATTTTATCAAAAAATTTAATAATAAAATACTTTTAATAGCAATTCAGACAAAACAAAACATTATCAAAAATGGTATAATTTTTTTGTTGATAAAATTAAGTCTTATTTTTGTGAAATTCTGTTTACTCTTTCAAACTGATAGCCAGACATTTAGGGGTGGGTCTAATGGTCACAATGAGTTCCATCAAAGGGTCTATAGTCACAGGCATTCAGTAGTCTTACAAAAAAATTTCCCAAACCCCTGAGATTTCTTTTAACAAAATCTCTCTCTCTCTCTCTCTCTCTCTCTCTCTCTCTCTCACTCTCTCTCTCTCTCTCTCTCTCTCTCTCTCCCATACCGGGACAAAAAGCAATATACAATTGAAAGCATTAGAAAGAGAGTAAAATATAGTAAATGAGCCCAAAATGCCTGTGATTTGCAAAGAGCACCTGTAGTACAGTTCGACTCTGCAAACAAATAGAGAGAAAGCAATTATTACAGGCTTTTTATGTCCAAATGCAAGGGATGTCCAGGGGTTGACGGTTCCAAAGCAACTACATTTTCAAACCATTCAATTTTTTTCGTCTATCAGTGACTCTCAAAAACAAACCCCTGTTTACCCCTATATTAAAACTTTTTAAACTCAAAACAGACTATAATTTAATAAAATGTTTTTCAATTTAATTATTTTTTATTTCAAACAAATAATTTGTAGAAAAACTGCAGAAAATTCGAGTCAAATATTTAAACATCTTTTTCAAAACTTTTTAAAAATATGTTTTCACGAAAAAACACATTAAAACTGATTTTGTAAATCATTTTAACTAAAGTTATGATTATTTATCATAAAATGCTTTAATCTTAACGAATATTCTGTTAAATAATGTTATTCTTAATTAAAATATTGAATTGAATTTCATATAAAATTCGTTTTTATATTTTTCACATAACAATAGATAAAAGGGATGTTTTTTGTGTAAAAGGTTTGCCCCCTTTCGGACTCATTCTCAATACATTTTGTTATTCCCTTTCTCTCCCCTTTCTCTTTCGTCCGAACCTTGAAGTCCTTTAAATGAAAGATTGGGTGCTCTTTAGGATTACGTTTACTATTATTTTCTGAGAATCGGTTATATGTTTAAGACTCAGACAAATGCAATATTGAAGTAAAAGTGGACCAAAAGTTGTCTATAGAAGAGAATTTGGGCCAACAAGTGATCGTCTGGTGAGGGGACAGAAAGTGTTGTCATTGCTATGCTTTTGTGATATTCCTAACTGTGAGAAAGTCTTGGATAACAGTCAGTAACAAAGGGTCTGACTTTGACATCAAAATACTTTTATATATCGATATCAAATACATTACTATTTTCACTCAATTTTCACTCATCCCATACTTGAACCAAATCCACCGTTCCTTTCGGTATAGCTTCTGTCAGAGTGTGATAACAAAATAGTGTAACTGTTTTTCAAGTGAAAAAGAAATATCCAAAAAACCTGTTCAGCTTTGGAAGAAAATCAAGAATTCAGTTATCATTTGTTTAAATCATTTAATGCCTGAATCTATCAATGATTTTACGATATTTGAGAAACAAATGAATATTTAAATGAATTATTATTTGCTTTCTTTTCGCATGCGATCCAAACATACATAGAGTTTGAAGCAATTTATTGAACATAATATCAAAGTGCGAACATATGTCTCAAACATCGATCGCTTCATCACTGAAGCCATTGTATTATGAAATTGACAAAACATTATGCGTTCACAAACACAAACATGTAGTCTATCATTGATTTAAATTTCAATTTGAAATTCAATTACTGTTTGCTCTATAAATGTCAACTTTATTACATCTCAATACAATTAAAGCATTATTTGTTGAAAACAATTATATTTTGTGAAAATGTTTTATATATTTTACTCTTATTTCATAAGAATTGATTCAAGAATTTTAGTCAAAAGATGTTTACAATAATTAAGATGTAATTCAATTGAAACGATTAGTCAAACAATTGTATAAATGTTATGAAAGCCATTTAACTCAAATTGTTATCATTTATTCAAATATCTCAAAACTGAAAATTCATCCAATTTTTAGTTGAGATAATGTTTGACTCAATTAAAAATTAATTTTTTTTTCACTCCAAAACCTATTGCTTCCGCGTATTAGCCATTGCTTAGAACTCTGGCAGAAGGAGAGAGCGATAGGTAGAGAAAACTTGGAAAACAAGTCTAGAACTAATGGTGGGCCAGATTTGGGGGGTTGGCTCACAAGTGAATACCACATTTTGCCAGAGCTCTGGTGTTTGTCAGCCTTAGAGTCAGTAGCAGTCGGGACATTGACCTGTGCTCTGTTCACTCTTATGTTCACTCATTCAATATATTATGCTTTGAATTACAGGTAAAATATATTTTGAGTTTGTGTTGACTTTTGAGTTTTGAGTTTTGATACCACGCTTTGGATGTGATAATAGTGTGCCTTAATATCACTTACGCTCAGATCTGAATATTTTTTATTTGTTTTTAAAGTTTATATTTTTATTATTAAAAATTCAAATATATTTTCTGTGTTTACGAAAAGTGTATTCAATTGAAGACTCATTTGAATTGTGTTTCTGTTTGTATTGAATTTTGAAAACTTTTGTCAACTTTTAAAAGCCATTGAATATTGGATTTGATTCTCAATATTATTACAATTATTACAAATATGTAATAAATATTGCATTCAATTGTGATTTAATATAAAAAGCATTGAATTTATTGTGAAAACGAGAATAAATTCAATAAAAATAATTATCTCAAAAATTGTCAAATTTGTGATTAATGTCCACAACTCGGCCACCGGTTTGCCGGACAAAGACTTTAATCGATGGATGTCTTCAAACTGGATGACGGCTCGTGTGGTGTCTTACCTCCTGTCACGAGTAGCACATCTTCGCCCGATTCGGGCGTCAAATTAGGGGCAGAAATATTCGACAGTGATTTCTCCCTTTCCTTTTACGATCCAATCAAGAAAGAATATGACGAAAAGCCATGTCTTTATGACCCCAACACTGTTCCCGATGCCGTCTACTCGGCCAAAGAGTACGGCCCTTTACCTCCATATCCGGGCACTGAATCACAGGCTCTCATAACACCCCTCAACCGAAACCCTATGAATGGATCGCCCCCTGCTTTGGCCACTTCGCCCCCTCTCGTCACCAGCAATGCTATACAGTTGGGTTCGGCCACTGCCCGAACCAATGGACAAACACCCGTCCCTGTCATCTATGAAACAAAACGAGAAATAGCTGAGAGTTCTTCACCCCCTCATAAGCCGGGAAAAAGATCTAAGAATTCAAACAACAATATATCCCAAGGTATTGGACATTGCTTTCATTCAATCGGTTTTAAGTTTGTCTCAAATTTGATCCAATCTTTGATCAAGTTTTTCATAAATTATTATTTACTAGTATTTCTTGTTTTCGTATTTGCTTTGAATATAAATATTTTCACAAAAAGTGATAATTTTGAATAAATGTCATCAAAGAGTGACTTTTAAAGTGATTCGGATAACTTAGGACAACATATATCTTATAATTTAATCCAATTTTAAAATTTCGATATTTTTGCCAAAACTTCATTAATATTACAATTAATATTGAATTTTTGAAAAATGGTTGGATTTGTGTCAAGTTCATGGTTGGGATGGGATGGGATTCATGCTATGTGTGCACTGGTAGGCACTGTTAGTCATAGACGATATCAAACAACCAGTGCTTCACATGAAGTCTATGCGGTGCTGAAGAACAAGAGTTTTGTTACCTTTCAATGTCAATGGCCTATGAGAGAGAGGTTCGCTTCCGCGGGTCGTTAGCCTTAGATTTCAAGTGAAGGGACATTGATCTCAACCCAATGCCAAACAGCCGGCGCTAATACACAATCTTTGACTATTAGAGAGTCTCTTATATTCTCTTATTTTCAATGTTTGCCAAATAATAATAATAAGTATTAATCATTCGTTTCTTTTATCAATAAATAACCATTTCTTCACATTTCTGACATTAAATATACTTTTCGTTTGTATTTCTCTTTAATCATAATATTTAGCATTAGTTAAAGACTTTTAACTTAATGTCCAATCGATTAAACTTTAATTTAGTTTTCCTTTGACTACAAAATTAAGAAATGAATTAACTTTTGATTGACTTTTATTGACTCGAATTCACTTAATTCACTTCAAAATATTTCAAAGAAATTTACAATAATATTGAAAATGTTTTTAAATCTCTCCAAAAAACAATTAATTAATTGAATTCATGTCTCAACGTTTGCTTCAAACTTATATAACTTATTTATTCTTTATATTTTGAGATTTAAATTAATCGCAGAAAAAGTTTAACAAAAATAATATATATTCAAAAATCACTTTCATTTTCAAAGTGTGTTTTGAGATAAAGTTGTCTTTGAATTTGAATAATATTTATTACTTAAGTATTAATACAAATCATTTTTCATAAAAAAATACTTTTGTTTTCACGAAATACAATCAAAATTATTAAAATTTATATTTGTTTATGAATTTGTTTATAAAGAATAATAAGATTTTCCAATCAATTATTACATAAAAATTTTGAGTTTTGATGAGTAGAAAAAAGTCAAAAATATTTTAAGCAATCATTTGAATCCAAATTAATTTTTTTAAAAATATTAATATTTGATTTAAATTCAGTTATTATTATTATTATTCTTTTAATGCTTTTATTCATTATTTTCAATCAATGAAAATATTTCTAAATAAAAATTATGAATAATTCTAAAAATCGATTCAAATATTTAAAAATAATAGATATTTTATGATATTTTAGTCGAGAATTTATAAAATATTTTGATGTTATTTGTCGTTCATTTTGAAAGAATATAATTATTATGTATTCATTCAATTCAATAGTATTTTCAATTCAAAGTTCGTTGGCGTTAAATATTTTTAAGTGAGAGTTCGTTGCCTCTAATGGTTTAGTTCCCTAACAAGAATATTGCCCAATAGCTCATACCTACCTGTGCGGTGCACTGCCCAATGCCTGCTCCAGTGATGTCTATCTTCTGTGTTACCGGTCTATGACTTAACAAAAAATTCATCAAAAACACAGTATATGTGATCGACAGTCAGTTCTTTGACTATTAGTTTACACCCAATGATAATGACAATGAATTTGTGAAAAATACAGCTTTTGATTACAAAATGATATTAACATTTGTTTCACAAATGTTTTATTACTTTTAATATTCTCTAAACTTTTACAAATATTTTGTTGAAACAAAGTTTTTTAATAATTATTTTTTCAATTAATTATTTTTGATTGACTGAAAATGGATTTTATTTTAAATACCTTTTATTTAAAAGTAATTTTACAGTAAAATGAATTTAATTAATAAATTTTACAAATATTTATAGCATTTATTTGATTTATTTTATATGAAATTTATTTATTTATGAAAAATATAAGAATTTCACAAATGTTTTCATTTATAAGATTTGGTTTTATTTTAATTTCGCAATAATTTATATCACAATTAATTTCATAAAAATATTTTTAAAACATTTGAACTAAATTATTTAAACACTTATAAAATCAATAAAATGTTAATGAAATTAATTGTGGTTTACATAAAGTTATCCATTTGTTTGGTTTGTATTCATTCAAAGAAGTGTTTGAACGAATCGATTAACAGTCAATCCTTTAATTATTTTCATTTATCCATTCTCTCTCTCTCTCTCTCTCTCTCTCACTCTCTCTCTCTCTCACTCTCTCTCTCTCCCTC
>JAQIXR010000039.1:0-75132 GCA_034700825.1 Quadroppia sp. Gr-Ori-00064 | reverse complement strand
ATCAAATAAAAGTAACAAAAATTATTTGATATAACAAAGTATTTGTGCTATAAATCATTTACTACTACTAATCATAGGATGGATGTGCTGTCGGTTGTGCCAGGATATGACATTTGACAAGTCTTCAGTGAGTGGAAGGGTAGCCAATGAGGGGATTGACATAACCTTTTGCTTCAAAACTAATACTTATCAACAAATTAAACGTTTAAATAAATTTCAATAAATTTTCACAAATATTAAAATAATTTTTTCGAATTTACTCAAAGATCTGTAATATCAGAATATTTGATACCATTCCCACATCCCTGTCTATCCATGGTTTGAATGTTAGCTTATTATTGAATACATTTGTGTCTGAATTGAAATGTTTGTCAAATGCTTATTAAGTGTTGATATAAACTTAATTCGAGCGACAAAAACATCTAAATTCTTGTACTGTATTCAAGGTTTGCTTACAATATAAGAACTTTTAGAGTAAATGACATTTTGTTTACAACTGTTAATATTGACTGAAAGATGATCTGAAAAACACTCAAAACTGTAATTGAAAATTATATTCAGTTTTATTGAAGATAATAAATTCATTTGAAATTTCAGTAAATTTGATAACGAGATGACAATCCAGGGTCAAGTTTACTGTTTATTCTGATTATTCAAGAATTTGTCCAATTTTTCCAAAATGACCACAAATTCAATACTTGTGTTAATATTTGTAAACCTATTATATGTGAATGCAATGAATCGGACCCAACCAGAAGGGGTGCACCTGTCATATGGAGGTATTGTATTCAACGTTTGAAGTCATATATCGCTTGAAGACATATTCTGTTCTTCAGCTAATCCGACACAAATGATGGTCACGTGGACTACATTTGATGCAACCAATACACCGATCGTTGAGTTCGGGATCACTTCCTTAAACAGATCTCAAACCGGTGTCACAAAAGTCTTCATCGATGGCGGAAATGAGAGCCGAAAACTATACATAAATAGAGTTGTATTGACTGATCTGACGCCTGGCCTCTCATACAGTAAGTGCTCATACATTAAATGATTGAACTATTTGACAAAACCTATTATAAGGCTATCACTGCGGAAGTACTGATGGCTGGAGTCCTGTCTTTACATTCAATGCGCTTAAGAGTGGAAGCGATTGGAGTCCAAGGTTTGCAGTGTTTGGGGATTTAGGTAATGAAAACGCACAGTCGATCCCAAGACTACAAGAAGAAGTTCAAAGGGGAATGTATGACAGCGTTCTGCACATCGGTATACATTACAGGCGTTCACAAATGTTTGCAATTTTTAAAAATTACTTTTTATTAACTTTTAGGCGATTTTGCCTATGATTTGGATTCAGTAATTAGTTTTGAAATTATATTTAACATTGAATTCAATTGAAGTGAAAATGAATTCCAGGACAACGCCAGAGTCGGGGATGAGTTCATGCGTCAAATAGAGTCCATCGCAGCCTATGTCCCCTATCAGGTCTGTGCCGGCAATCACGAGAACGCATAGTAAGTGAATATAAGTTATGTCAAAGTTTGTCAAAAATACAATCAAATGAAACCATATATAACTTGACAGCAATTTCTCCAATTATGACAACCGCTTTTCAATGGTTAACAGTGGAACTGGTGTTATGAACAACCACTACTACAGCTTCAATGTTGGCCCGGTTCACTTCATCTCGTTTTCCACTGAATTCTACTATTTCATTCAATACGGTTGGAAACAAATGATATATCAATACTATTGGCTCATCAATGACTTACGTGAGGCTAATAGGCCTGAGAATAGAGCTATGAGGCCATGGATTATCACTCTGGGCCACAGACCCATGTATTGCAGTACTGATGACCGGTATTTCAATTGAAATTAGTTTTAAATTCGAAAATTTGTTTCAAATTTGTGGTCTTTTCAACACAGAGACGACTGCACTCATAAGGAAAGTATTGTAAGGAAAGGCTGTTTTGCTTTCCTTTACTATTATTTTCATGAATTGCTTAATAATAGATACGAAAGGGATTACCGATTATTCATACGTTGGGTTTAGAGGATATGTTCTATGAATATGGAGTGGATGTGGAGTTGTGGGCACACGAGCACATCTATGAGAGAATGTGGCCCCTGTATGACAGGGCCGTATATAATGGCAGCTATGATGAGCCCTATACTAATCCTTCAGCACCGGTGCATATAATCACCGGCTCTGCTGTAATAAATCATAAATACGTTTATCTCTGACATTAATAGTAATGCAAATCGTATTCATTGATATAAAGGGCTGTAAAGAAAGACACGACGGGTTTGTCGCAAACCCTCCCCCTTGGAGTGCAGTACGAATATCCGATTACGGCTTCACTCGACTCACGGTTTTCAATACATCTCATCTATCGGTGGAACAGATCTCCGACGACAAGGTATTGAACAAAAGATACAAGAATTTGATATTCAATAAATAATTCTTCGTTTTTTGAATAGGAGGGGAAAGTTGTGGACAAAATGATGTTAATTAAGGACTCGCACGCAATGAGAAAACCCAAAACCAAATCATTTTTCAAACATAATGACTGAAATGCTTTATATTTGTTGAAAACCATATCATTTAATAACATATAAACCGATAGAGTATTCAAATCACGAAAATATTTCACTCCAATGTTGTTAACAATCGTTTCAATGATATGAATATTATTATCGAAAAATGTAATTATATTTAAGTTTTTCCATTCATTCAAACATTTGTTCACAATTTCAACAAAAATATATCAAAACTCAATTATAATTTTATTTTTGATTAGATTTTAATTTTTATCATTTGGTATAAAACTACAAAAAAGGCTTTCACTTAAAAGTTTGTGTATTTTGTAAATAGGTGGACAGTTGTAAAATGCTGTGCCGTTAAAAGTAATGGAATAGTAATAAATATGCAAAAATGACTCAATTAGTGGACATTTGTTGTATTTTTAGGACATTATCTGATTGTTTGTATTGAGAAATATATAACAAAATCATATATGAGTTACACATAAGTCACACAATCGACTGATTCACTGATTCTCTAATAATATTTCAGTCTTTTATTATTCTTCTTTTGGATGAACTTTTGCCATCTTCTTCACCAATGCTTTCCTCCCTTTCCTCCTGTTTCTGACCAAAAGAAGTTTAGAGACGAGTAATATCAGTATAAATAGCAAGACTTACGGCTATAGTATAATTGGATTGTTTTGTATTGTATGAGATCTTTCTGTTGCAGAAATGCTCTCCAATTGAGACAATGAACGCCAGAATCAAACCAATGCTCAGAACAATGAGTGCAATGAATAGGTTATTGATTGTTGTCGTAGAGTTTGAAAACTCCTGTCGTATATGAATAGACAAAAAACAAATGTAAAAATATTTTCGATATATTAATTGTTATACTTTAATGTCAGCCACTTTGCACTGGGATCTGTCGTACCACCACTTGTGCTCTAATTTATTCAATTCTTCGTTTTCCTTCATCTGAAGAATCACTGAATTCAAGTCATCTCTGAATTGAATCAAATATTTTTTTATTAAATTTAGTGAAATATAATTTTAAGTAAAAGCACCTGAGGGGTGAAGCAAGGGGCAGGGCGATTCCATACTCAACAGAATTCAAATTTTTACCGATTCTGAAGGTATTGCATGGCTTTTGATCATTGATGAAGTCATTCATCGGTGTCTCCATAATGAAAACATACCGGCCATCAGATTCACGTACTTTTTTCACCCCTTCTTCATATGAATCAACGAATACATTGTCAAATGAATGCATTTGTTCCCACATTCGGGAAGTCATTACAGACGTTGATCTCTAATATAATCATTCATTCATTCAATGAATTATTTATAAAATTATTAAAAATAATTTCAAAGTTATTACTGAAAAGAACTGTTGAGTCGAAGAGTGTTTAAGAGTTCCGTATTGTATGACATTCTGTAGAGTGAGGTCTTGGGCAGAAGTGATGGGAACTGGCATTTGGTCAACTAAATGGCAGAACATATAGTTATCGATAAATTGAAATCCAATTGTTTTGAATGTGAGCTCACAGTAAAGGAAGGCGTCGTTCATTGTTTGGTATTTCCCTGAGATGTGATATAAAGTGAATTTCATTTTTGTCAGAACAGAATTCGCGGTCAAATTAGACAAATAAGAGGTGACGGCAATGAAGACAAAGAGCCACCAAACGAATGACACGATGCGACTGGAGATAGAGTGCGGATAAACCCCTGACACCTGATAGACGAGTACACCAACAGAATAGGAAAGACTCGAACAAAAAGAGATATTATTATTGCTTTGATTACTGTCTTCCATATGTCTGTCGATCGACAGCTTTGAGACGATATAAAATATTAGAGACACTGACAGTAATGCCAACACAATCGTAAACCAGACTTCTTTCGTCAGTGGCTTCAGGAATGGGTATAAGTCGGGTGCGACAACACTTGGCTTTTTCATCATCATTGATATTCCGGTTGTCATAAAGGGATGGCTGAAGTCGACAACTCGACTCCTGTCAGAAGTTATGGTCAGGGGTGCGATCGCCTATTGGTTACGAAATCAATCATTTTTTTAGTATTTATTTGACATTCATTTTAATAATAATAGCAAACCATATGAACTTCATGTGCAATGAGTTGACGAATCATTCCGTTCCAGCCTATGCTGGACAGGGGGTCGAGAGCACCATATTTGGAATCATTAACTAATTGAAAATTATAACTAAAATCAAGGCTTTTGGCTAAAGAGTCGGTCATGTCTTTGATAAAGCCCTCGAAACGATCGTTTCCTTTAAGTATAACTCCTTTATGTGGTTTCTTAAGCATAAGGAACGGCTCGACCTATAAATCAATGTAAGTATTGTCTGAATAATTCATTTCGGATATAATAATAAAAATTATTTCTAAATCTTTTGTCATTAATTTGAATAAAATGATTAGTTTTTGAGATAAAGAGTTAAACCAAATAAAAGATGAATTAAATGTTACGAAAAAAAAACAATTGTTTTATGAATAATGAAATTGAAAACAAATGAAACGAATGAATGATTGTTGTATTGAATGATGTCTTCGATAATCATATTTAATGGTCTGATAAGAAGTCTCACCAAAATAGTTGTAATGGTATACGTCATGTTGGGCTTAGACGGCGCCGACCCATCATTTATTCTATGCCTGTGTGGATGGAGTACATTCAGCCCCGACAAGTCAGACCATAAGGCTATCTGTAATTCAATTCATCAAAAAAGGCATTCATAAAAAGTGTTTCTCATTTCAAAGCAAACTATAAATGAATTTTTGTAATAATAAAAAACAAAATTACATGCAATAAAACAATAGTAAAATTCAAAGAATTAACTTTTGGATACATTTTAATTTTATTCATGAATTCCTCGAAAAAAAATTTATTAGTAATTCGTTGGACTGAAAGGCAAACAAAACACTTTTTTATGATAACAAACTTAACAATGAATTCTCATGAGTTTTGTTAGACTATAGGAAAAAAATGAGTTATATTTAGAAGTCATTTCATTTGCAATGAATTAAAGGTTATATTTTGCCCCAAACGAAAAGTGTTGACAGAAATAGAGTTATTCTAACAATGTTTTACAGATCAATACCTTCTGAAAGAGTCCATTATTGCTGATCTCAAACACTTCGATCGTGTAGTTCTTTCGCATACCATTGCTGTGGAACTCAATATTACTGGTAATGCCTTTCGTTGACGTCTGACAGAGTATAACACAAGTCATATGTCTTAATGAATTCAATTAGAGATTACAATAACTTTCTTATCATTGAATAAAGAGATTCAAAAATAGTATAAAATGTTTGCAAAATCAATCAAAATATACAAACAATCTTCAGATGGTTTGCAATGATTTCGCCAAACTTGAATGGTTTGAGTGTAGGACAGGTGGGATCGATAGTCTTTCGGGTGAAGTTGACGGTCGATACCACAGATTCTGTTTCCAAAGCTTTGGTTATATTTATTTGTGACTGTATTATCAGATCGAAGGCCTGTAACACAACTCGAGTGCTATCGAATGCTAGGATTTCTTCCATCTATTCATTCAAATACAATAATAAATGTCAAAAGTCTGGTCCAAACACACAGTTGTGTCGAAAAGATTTTCTCTTTAAATGCCTTTTCATTGCATTTAGTTTTTTTTGTCTGCTATCAGTTGTCTATTATTTTGTAAATAGCGAAAACTCACTGTCGGCGCTCTTTCCTCCTCGGCCTCCCTTTCACTGAGGGATGGCTTCTTAATACGAATCAATTTTTTGAATTCATTTATATCTGAAGGCAATCCAAAGCTCGTGATATTCACTGCATTATAAGCTGAAGGAACTTCTTTAGACCACCAATCGCTGAGCACCTATAGTTTGGGTACAGTAGTTCACTTTGAATATATTTACGTATATTTCAATCAATTTATTTTTGATTCAAAATTTTTGAGATAAAATATGCTTTTTTATGCCATAAGAATAAGCTATAATAAAATGTTTTGTCAAAACTTTCACAAAAATTCAATAATATCTAAATTAAAATCAATTTAATTATTATTGTATTAAAAGTGAAAAATATTTTATCAATAGCTGAGTGTATGAACACTTCGTCATGAAGTGTCTGTCCAACGCCTGGTCTCTTAACGAGTTTAATGCTTTTAAAGAGCACTTACACTATGTCTGAAATAACTCTTTTGTAGTTTTATTTTGTGTCAAATGACAGCAAAGTATAAGAGCAAAGTATAGGTGCTATGAGTTCTTACTTTATTAGTCAATAGGTAATGGAATGTCGACCTATCCATAGCCGTGTCCTGAATGTGGTATGCAATCAATGCTTTAGAGACGTGAAGATTGCAATTGAGGATAACATATTTCATCGAGTCCTTGGTCTCCCGACCCAACGATTTAAGCAATTTATAGCCTTCGCCGGCATTAGAGATGCGTTTAATTACAGTCAACTCAATCCTATGTTCACTTCTATGCGAATGTTTCAACAATTCTTGTAATTCAAAAAATCCTATAAAATGCGAAAATAACAAACGTTTGTCATTAGAAATGAAGACATTTATGTCTCACTCATTACTTGCCGTAATCGGAGTCATAGATATAGACAATTTTGATCCATTGATACCATTTGAGTACACTTGTTATGGCCGGCCAATAGTTGGGCTCTAAGTTAATGCCATAATATTCTGGTGCCGGCAAATGATCTGTGTTATGATCTCTCTGGTGAAGAGGAACTGGAGGCGAACTGCCAACTAATGGCACCTATTTTTTTTGTTGTAAAAATGACTTATTTTTTATAATTACAATATATGTAATTTGTTTTACTTTTACTGTAATCTAATTCACAGCATATAATCAAATAAAGGCATAACTAATGATAAACAAAAGTGACACTAATTTGACGTTTAGTTGTTATTAATAAATAATAACTTCTTAAACATTATATCAATAATTGAAAAATATTAAAATATTAATGAATTATTGAGTTGAAAAAGTAAATGAATTCACGCCTAAAACCATTAAAAGTTATTATTATTTCTTTCAATTATTTCAATTCAAAAGCACTTCAAAAAATCAATAAAATTCATGGTTTAATGACCGAAGAATTGATGAAATAGAGTCTATGTTTTGAGAGAACTTTCAATTAAATGCAAAAAAATCATAAATAATTGAATTGACTCATAATAATGAATCCCACTGTCCTCAACACACTCTCCCGTTCCTGATCTACAGGCGCACGAATCAGTCAATTCAAGCAGAATCTCTTGTGAAGGCATTTCCCAGTATTGGTCTCATTTCATAATCAAAGAGCACTTCACATATATTTCGTTAACTGACTGTAAAAATGATTTCTTTTGTGAGTTTCTTTGTCAGCAATTCATAGCTTTTTCACTCACTTTATGGCAAACATCACAAAAATTGTTAATAATTCATAATATTCTGTTTGTATCACTATATGAGTCATTGTTGGATATGTTGTCCAAATCTAATCTCCAAATACAAATCCAATCACTAATTAGTTAAATATAAATTGAATTTCAATTTAATTGTTTATTTCTGTTATGAAAATTCAATTTGTATTCAACGTTAGTTTGAAGTCAATTTCAGTCCCTTTCCTCTAATCTCTATTTTATGGTTTTAATCAATTTTCAGACTTAAAAGCCATTGGATTTGAATTATTAATTTGTGAAATGAAAGCCAAATTACGGGTAATTGTCGTCTCTCTCAAAGCTTTTCAATTATTGGATTGAATTTAATTTCAAAATATAATAATATATTCATAATATGAAAGCATAATACCCTATAAGTATTAGAGAACGAAAGCGCCGACTTATATGCCAGTGCTCCCAATTTAGGTGCAAAAAATGCATAAATGCCTCGATTGAAGTGAAGGCATTGCTCTGAAAAGATATGGAAATTAATGCCAAAATGCGATCAAACAGTGATTCATATCATCGATACTTCAGTCTCTCTCTCTCTCTCTCTCTCTCTCTCTCTCTCTCTCTCTCTCTCTCTCTCTCCTTCCTTTTATTCCTCTCTCTTCCTATCACTCCCTGTCCTCTAAACTCAACATAAAAACAGTACTTATAATCTTCCTGTACTTCAAATTAGTCACTCATTCGCTCACATCTTATATTACTGATAGAGTGCTTCACTGCATCTCTGCTCCCAATCCACTCCCAATCCATTTGACGACTTACGGCCTAACCGTCCGTTCACTTACGTTGTCGAACAACTGGCGTCGGATCCCTTTCATCGACGAACTCAACCGCAGTCTCGACAATGAATTTCGAGGAGGCGTTGGAATTGTGTTCATGAATGCACTGCTTGAAGATTGTCTGCAAATCAAGTTTGTCGTTGTGTGGGAAAAGAGCCCCTGAAATGGCCAACAATGGTATCAGTATTTAATATAACGAAATGAAGGTATTTATTATAGTGTGACAAAAGTCGAGTCAATATATCAAACAATTTGAGTGAATATTTTGCACAAATAAAAAGTATTTCTTTTATGGGAATGTCTTTCATTGATATCAAATATAATACTTATTATTATTCATGAATTCATTTTAATTTATTATAAAAAACACCAAAAATTCTATACTTTTTTATTTGATGAAAATGTGATTCTTTGTGTCTTTGTGTCATTTGCTCTAATATTTGTTGCTATGGTTGAACCATATGAATGAAAAGTGGGAATAACTGTACCATCAGGTGATCCCATCCATAAAATAACTGCCTGTGAATAGCTATTAGGGGTTGTAATAGACTATAGACACGACTTATGGCTCAAAATCTAATGGGATTTTGTTTTAGATAAAAATATATTTTATTACAACCCAATGCCGACCCTGGGCTTCATTTGTGTGAAAGGTCATCAATTTTGTGTTCATCAATTGTCTCATTCATTATCATTAGTTTAATTCGGAAATAAATTATTTCGAAAGCATTTTATGACAAAAATAAACTCTAAAAATAATGAACGAATTGAACCGAAACCAAAAGCATAGACATTAAGGCTTAGATTTTAGTAGTGGTTTGTATTCAGTCATACATTCATTCAGTATTTAATTAATTGGAAAAACTTCACACAAAAAGCATTTCGTGAGTGCTCTGCAGAAAACATAATAATCTATTGATTGAAATAATTTGAAAATTGCAAACAAATTTCAAAAATGAATAGAGAAATGGCATTCAGGGGAAAGGCATTCAATACAGTAGAGGAAAGGCAATAGAGGAAAGTAATGCTTTATGGCGAGTGTTGGGTCCAGTCAGACACAGGCAGAACATATACATTCAATCAATATTGAGCCAACAGTTGACTTACTGGTTATTATACATGAAAACCCCACTCACATAAAGTGAGGGTCCTTTGGGCTGACGATGAAAAATGGTATTAAATATTGTGTGCAAATAATATCTGATATAAGTTTTGGGAATAAATAGTATATGAATAGTGGAGTATTGGCTCCAAAGACGAGTTCTTCACAAACAATGAAAATCTATTTTTATGTTTTGCTTAATTGAATCCCTTGTCAACAATTGTTTAGCACTGTATAGCAAATAGTGGTAATGGATATCAAATATTAAAAATACGAATTAATTTATAATGAATTAAATAATAGGAAAATAATGACAGAAGTTGTCATAACATACACGTAATGAATGGAAAGGGACTTATGTTTTAAGAGTTAAATTGAGAATTGATTGCAATGATTGGACCCACAGATTGTCTCGACTCAGACATCATGTGTTAAGTGTGATCTAAATGTAAATCAAACTAAAGTCGGATGTGTTTATTGATGTGATTGTGGATCTCATAGACATCGGAGGCACAGAATGTGTCACAAACACAATATATCAAACAGTTTTATAGCGTTTGGGCAATGCCTGCACCAAAGCTGCCTTTCCTGCAGTGCCAGCACACCCGATGGTCAATCGACCAAATCTTTTGGTCTCTGCAACTAATTATACATTTTCTATGTTTACAAATGGAGTGAAAGAATAACTATTCGATAATGACTTATATAATGCGAAAATTGCATTAACTTTTGTGAGAATCGATTCAACGAATGACAACTGAATTGAATTGAATTCATATATTAGAACATAATGTGAATAAACATTGAATCACAGAATGTATTACAGAATAATACAAGTTATGGATTCAAATCAATTGTGTTTGTCTTCAAACAATTTCATGTTTTATCGCAAATGAATTTTACTTATTATTTGACTCTCTCTCTCTCTCTCTCTCTCTCTCTCTCTCTCTCTCTCTCTCTCTCTCTCTCTCTCTCTCTCTCTCCAAATGTCTCTCTCGAATAAGGACTGAATTTATTAAGAGAAGTGAATAGTGATTGACATTAAGAGTCAGTTATCGATGAAATACTCAATAAATAGCAACTCAAATGTGGTTTTGGTTTTGGTATTGTTTACTGAAGTGATTATGAGTTTGCGCTCGAATTGCCTTCCTTTCGGTTGAGCCGAAACAGAGTTTCTTAAATACAAATTAAAACATTAAAAACCATTGATTTTGTCGATAACAAAAATGAATGTTTGAAACAATAGACATGTTTTGCAATTCAAACAATTGATGACAAGAATATGAATTCAATTGATTGCATGTATTTCTTGTTTAGAGTCACGTAAGAATCACATAATATTCTCGTACATACGATAGCAATGGTAGGCTTTGGGCGCAAAGCCATCGAACCAGTGCTGGCGTAAAGGTGTCGTCAATCAGATTAAAATAGTGATCAACTTTTCACGAATACTCAGTGAACGCCCAAATAATTTTGAGGCATAGCTTAAAAAATTGATGACTACTTAATTAAAACAACCTTTACTGACATTCCAATAACCCTACCCCTGTTGCAGCTCAGGCAGGGCTCAACCCTCTCTCCACTCGTATTATTGATCGACAATTATTAAAATTAATGATAATTATCTCCAGAATTAACTCACCGATTGGTATGCGCTCCGGCACTGACAGTAAGTCAGAGTTGTAGCCATAGATTACCATTAATTGCCACCAGAAAGCCACTAATGCCAGTCTCTGATGACTAGGCTTCACATCCGCACCCATTTTCACAGAGATTTTTTATAATACTTTTTTCTTCAAATTTTTTCAACAAATCATTATATCGTTTGATAAGAAATATTGTTTCAATTCAAACAAATGTCGAACCAAACCATCAAAGGCTTAAAGAGTTTTCGTCATTGCATTTGAGGCAAACGAATGCAAATCTCCCGTCTCTTATACGTGTGGACGTTATGATCAGAACTGCTTTAATTTGGATTAGTTTTGTTGCTGTTCTGGCATTGCATATGAGATTGCATTGGCTTTACTCAACATAACAGTCCTCTTCTATTCTCTATCAAAGGTCTAGTGATTTGGCGTACATTACGTCATACATAGTATTGATTTTCCCCGAACATAGCTCTCTCTCTCTCTCTCTCTCTCTCTCTCTCTCTCTCTCTCTCTCTCTCTCCCTCTGTTCGTTGCTCTCAATGCTCACTATCCTCTTCTGTCTGTTCTTCATTGAGTTCATGTCTGTATCACTCTTTGCATACAATTGTCAGCCATTCATACATTTGATAATTCATTGCAAATATTTACGATTTGATGAAAGAGTGGAAAGACTGTAAGACTTGTAGACTTTGGTCACAATTTCTATTGAATTAGTAGTAAAACATTTATTACATTTTTTCGACGCCTTTCCAAAGAATAGTGAAATATATGCTTAAAATTGGGTAAAGAATGTCTGAATCACTCACTCTATAAATCGAGAACACAATTGACATGCATTTCCATTGACAATATCTCTCATGAATTCCCTCCTTTTGATTATATATCGCTTTTAAACTTATGTCTCAAAACAAGTCCAAAACCACTAATATTTGAGTGATATTTGAGCCCTAAATCGTAATGTCATTAAACAAATCAAATTAAGCTCTGATTACAGTCCAAGTCATTACTAGCCCTTCAAATCACAATAAGTTGAGTCCGAATCAAATAAATTATTTTCACGAATATTCCAATAAAATAGAATTTAATTAAAAAAAACTTCAAATGATATTAATTTTAAACAATTCTTTATAATAAAATCAAAACATTTTTTGATATTTTATTTCATTTGTTAAGAAATAATTGAATGAATGAGAAAACGATTTTTTATTATTATAAAACATGTATTAAATGGTGAAAATATACCATAGAATTGTAACATAGAATCAGAGAATAGAGTGATTCTAGTCTTAAATAATATTCAAATCATACCAACCCTTATCCCTGGGTTTCTCCAATCATTGCTTACCAGAGAGTGTATTAAATTTTTATTTGCTTTTTTGATAATCAAATAATTTGTGATTTTTATAAAACTGATTGAATTCATGAATAAATTGTCGTAACTTTTGTTAACCCAAGGGTATTGAGGGCTTCTCTTAGGCCTGTCGTCCCTAATAGAGAGAATGCAAAGTTCAAACATAAGGATAGCCACCAAATCCACAGAGAATTTCTGTATTTGTGATTGTGATTGAAATGACGAGATTTTACAACAGATTTTTCAAATCAAGTCTAAAAATATATACAAATGTCATATAAGTTGTCACACGTGTTGACGAATACGAGATCGATATCAAATACCAGGCCTTATGTTGAATATAATGTAAGCCCCAATTAAGGCATACTTCACATGAACTGCACATAAATTATTCAAAAATTTAATAATAATTTAATCCATTTTTCGCATAAAATATTTCCCAAAGAATTTGCGTCTAATATGACATATATTTTGCAAAACCACTCATTGTTTAGAGGAATGTATGACAAAATTGTCATTTATTTTGTGAAATGTCATCTTTTCGGTTGAGGTCAACACAATATTGCAATATAAGCCGAGATATTCTACCGATCCGTTTGTATTGAATCCACTCTTTTTACTCGACATTACATCCCCTTTGAATCGATTTATTTTATTATATATTATTTTTTTATAGAAATATAAAATTTAATGAAATAAATGATACGATAAGAGAGTTGTGAGACATAGAGAGGAGTGAAATGAATTATTGGACAAATTTTAGCCATTATTTTGTTGTTATTTTTCACTCCTCTATTGATTTGGATTTTTTTACAACTTCTCACATAATATAAAATGTTTTTTCGCCACAAAATCATAATCTGTTTTATTACAAACCATCGGTTGTTCGCAAACTAATTCGGTATCGAAAAAGTACTTCATATTGTGAACCTATTTGGCTCTTGAAGTCTTCACTTAAGAGTAACTTCTAGTTTTGTCTTTATATCCATCGATAAATTTTTTTCTTATTTTTTAATCAATATTTTTGATGTTTTTTGTTCGCCGAAGAAATATATACGGAATCAAAAGAGAAAATAATTGGGAAAAAAAACATTATATTGTTTGCTATGACTGAAGAGTAGAATAAAAAAGTCTAATAAAAATGAAATATATTATACGGTTATATATGAAAGAATTTATTCCAAGAGGAAGACCATAACAGCTGCTAATAATTGTCTTTAATTCTATTCATTAGACTTTCAATAGAATTAAATTTAAGTTTTTTGTCTACAAAAATGTGTTATTCATATGATGTTTTGCGAGAGCACTAACAGAGCTATTCATACATTTCTTGTCATCGTTTGTGAAAATTAATCTTTTTTTATACAATAAAAGTAAAATTTAAATAATAGTAATAATAATAATTTTAAATTCTTTATACAATAATAACTTATATATTATATAACATCATATTTTATGTATATTTTATACAATTTCCTTTTGTCTACAAATGATAACTCATTTAATAATCAATAAATAGATTGTGTTTAACATTATGTCTACAAAAGAAACAATGATTTGACCAAAAAATGGCAGGAATTTAATTATTTTTTTCATTATTCATTTTAATTAATAAATTGTTTCCTTCTTTCCTATAATTATCTCTGAATTTTATATAACATTTTTTGTTTATTATAATTTTTAACATAAATTTTAATTTTAAAAAATTCTTGATTTGTTTGTTGTGTTCAAAACCCAGAGAAAAGTTGTTTAATTATAATGTTATTGAGACTGAGATATGATATCTGAACTCATATTTAAGATGAGATATGATATTGTTTTTGAAGTTTTTCTCGCATTTTTCAATCGCTTTTTCAAAATCAATTTCTTTGACCAACACTTTGAAGAGTAGGTGCGAGTGGAAAGTCATTTATTTTGTGATCGGCATCGAGTAGTTGAGCAATAAATACAACTTTTTATTTGTAAAACAAATTATTTTTCTGTTTGACGACATTTGCCATTCAGTAAAGAAGAAGTACTTCTTTCACAACTGTTTGAGTATTATATTCATTAAATTTTATATATTTTTCGTTTTATATCTTTATTTCGAGAGTTTGTGTTTTAAAAAGCATTTCGTGCTTTCGATGACATTTGAAGCAAAATCTCTAATTAACGCATACTATGACTGATGGCTACGAACTGTAAATGCAATTATAGTTATGTTAAAAATGTTTGAATGACTCAAAATTATAATATTATTGAGTTTTTACTTCAATTACTAACTGAAAAAATGTTAATTTAAAACGAACTGAGATTTGATTAAATTATAATATTTTTCTCGAATAATATAATATTTTTTGTACTCTTAATGTCCATAAAAAAGCTCTGATAACAATCATTCATATTTGTGAACTAATCTATAGATTCTATCGTTTTGTTAATCCAATCGATATTTTTTTGTTAATGATTTCAATGAAACGACAAAAAATGTATAAAAACATTACATATTTTATGATCAAATATTTCCCGTTTATAACAATAATGAAATAATTCATTAAAGTTTATAATATATTCTTAGATTCGATCAAAAATTAATGAATATTTAGTAAAGAATATTCTTTTTCTCAACAAAATTCTGAGTAATTTATTCAAAAAATATATATATTAAAAATGTTTCAGAATATTGTCTTTCGATAAGAATCATATTATTAGCGAAAGAATATTTTTCGCAAATGTCAGAGAAATGTCTGGTATTATGTGATCATAATTTTGGCTCAATATCTAAACCTATGGATAACGACATTCTTCGCCAAAAGTGATCGCAAATATTCTTTTAATATTTACTTTCACTAAACTATCGCTTATTCTCAGCAAAGAGTTATAGTTTTTGAGGTTTTTTTGGTTATTATTCTTATTTTGTTATTCAAAATGACATTTCATATAAATTTTTTCTTTACAATAGTTTTCAATTTTTGTAAACTTTTTTCAATCATAAGTGACTAAATGTATTGAAAACCATTGAAAGCAATTTAAGTCATATAATGTACTATACGTTGGGATTAAGATTTATAAAAGTGATGATGACTTTGATTGAATGACTTTCACTTAATGTAAGCTAAACTGAAGTTTTCACCCTTTGGTACAGACATTGATTTGGTTCCTAAAGACATGAAGTCATAGCGAAAACCAAAAAACAAAATGATGACAAATGGAAGGACATGGAGCATATCTATCCAGGCAGAGAATCACAAGCACAATGACCTCGGTATTAATGGTGTTATGTTTTAGTTTACTTATGAATGAAATTTTCATTTGATATCGCATTTCAAATCATACGACAAATGATAACATAATAGATGTCTGAATACAAATAAAACGACATTTTTGTGCTAATAATACAAATAACACTTCATTTCGATGAATGAAATGCTTTCTTAAATCAATATATAATTTATATAAGTTTTGCGAAAAATCTCAAATGAAAACACATTTATTGAAAACTAGTGAACATTTTTTTCTCTCTCCGAAGATTAATCGGTGAGAAGTATTAGTCCTAAAACTTCTTCAATCGAATCCCTGTTTTTTATTTGATAGCATTTTTTTGTTACGAAAGTTTGGTCACAAAAAAGCTCTTATAAAATGACATTTCATGAAAAAATATACTATAATTTAATACTGGAAACAGAGATTAAACTCAAAGCCTTAGACTCATCGAAATGACAGCATTATATGTAATGCCATTAATGACTGTTAATATTATATATCTATTTATAAATATGCAAAATATGAGCAAAAGTTTTGTTTTTATGATTTTTACTTAATTAATATCTAATAAATAAGTTCACTCTTTATGACTATATTAAGGTTTTCGGGCATTAATGGACATAATTATAATATGTTTTTTGTTTGACTTAAAGATTATATTATTCGTTATCCGAGAAAAAGTCAAATGAAAGCAAAAAAGACTGTTTTAATCAAATCGTTCGCTAATTAAAGGTTGAGTTAATTATGAGATTTCACTTCTGCTTCTCTACATTGAAGTCACGCAAAGCTATAAAACATTTATCAATAATAAAAGAGAGCAAAAAGTTTTTACCCAATTTTTGCCACTTTTTTCGCAATACTTTTTTTTTGTTATATTCAATAATCGTTTCTTAAGAGTAAAGACAAACAAAAAAAATTTCTTCTTTCGGTTCGACACAAAACTGTTATCAGAGAAAAAAATGTGCAAAACTTTTAACTTTTCTTCCCATCATTTTCTCATTGATTAAACACAACTCTATTTACTTGTATTTCGTTATAACCGCTGAACAGACAGAGAGTGTGTTCTGTATTGAAAAGCATTTTCTTCTCTCGGGTTATGTCTATTGAAAGCAATCAATACTTCATTGAATCGATAATTGTTTTGCATTTATTAATACAACTGAAAGGACGGCAAACAATCAATCAATGGATTCATAGGAATTGATGTTTTCTTTCCATATCATCTAATAGTCTGGATTATAGACATCCCTATAATAGTGGCGCTCATACTCTCTGGCCCTCTCTGTGGCACTCCATTTGCGGTCTGTTCTCCAGGGAGGTGTTCCTGGTGGCCCTGATAGGGGGCCGTTGATGGGCCCGTGCAAAGGAGGCGTTCGACACATAGGTGCCAGTGGTGGCGGCATAGGGTTGGAAAGGCTCGGCCTATG
Organism: Quadroppia sp. Gr-Ori-00064; assembly: GCA_034700825.1. NCBI lineage: Eukaryota > Metazoa > Arthropoda > Arachnida > Sarcoptiformes > Quadroppiidae > Quadroppia > Quadroppia sp. Gr-Ori-00064. Next base: position 57,599 of record JAQIXR010000039.1, on the reverse strand, counting down.
CATCGGATATAATGGCGGCGTTCGGATTATGGCGTTCGGTGGCGGCAGAGGCGGTGGTAACTGGCCTTCAATGGGTGTGTTGTGAAAGTTTCGGAGACTTTGTCTGCTGGCAGTACTTGTGCTTTCGCACCTACATCTAGGATCAGATCGGCTAAGTTTTCGTTGTATTTCATCGCGTCTTAGTTTAAAGGCTAAGACAAATGCAAACAAAACTAAAGTCAGTTTAGGAATCGTTAGGATATATATCTGAGTGGACACGTCTCCCGCCACGGGGTAGTTGGGTATTCGGGTCCAACCGAATGGCAAAATACTGAACACTTGGTTCATAATAATCATCAAATGAACGATTCCGTAGACAATGAGGAGATAGTAGTTCTGGTAATTGAGTCCACACAAGCAGATGCATGAGAGGACACACATAAAGGTGGCCACTATTGCCGATTTGCCGCTCTCGTAGCCGTCGATGACAATCGTCGGGTATGTGAAGCCCCAGAAGGCGGCGATGAACATCGCCACCAATGAGATCACATTACACACCACTAGAGTACAGGTCATCAACTTATACTTGTTCATCACTGATCAGGTCGTCAACAGATATCAATGAAACACTTGTGCCCAACAGATACACAACTGGATCGAGTGCTGGCAGTTATGGCACATCTCGTGGATGCAAATTATGGTCAGAGTATTGAGCGATCCATCACTTGATTGGCTGTTGGCTCTGTTCGCTCGCGTCTCCATTTTTGCTGTATTTACCACTTCTTCACTCGAGTCATGCGTTCACGAGTTGTCTCTAAGATTGCAATTTATCGATCGTTTTGTCCGAAAAGCCTCTCTTCACAAAAGTTTGTGTTTTATTGCCATTAACTCAACATTTGATACTTTTGTTGAAATCCATTCATTTATTATTTATTTTATACCATATCCTCATTCAGTCCATTCTCTGTCGACAATACCATTCACTGCCAGTAAGTCATTGAATATTATCGCAAATAAATTAATTTCAATCATTTCTACCATAAATAAGCTTTCAGTCGCGAGAACAGACGGACAGTCAGATAATTATGGATTAGCTATAAGTTTATTAACTTTTCATTCGTTCCCACAATTGACATATTCTTTGAGTTTTGTCCAAATATATAATGAATTTGACGATAGGCTGTGTTTGATGTGAAACACGACTTCTCTTTTTGATTGAAACAATCTTTAAAAATAATCAAAAACTTGTGTCAAACATGAGATCACTTTTCATACCAATAAAGTCATCAAATCTTTGCAAACAATTGCATTGAGTTTTAATTACTTCAATAAAATCAATGCAATCAAAGAATTGCAAACTTTTTCTTATTTACAATTCTTTGGTTAAAATGAAATAAACACCAATTTTTGGATCAAATTCTTGAAACTCTTCAATCAATTCACAAAACTCTTATCACATCATAAAATGAATTAAACGAATGACTTATTCTGTAAAATATTTTAATATTTAATGTGAAACTTGAATATTACTATCAATTGATCCGAAGAAGAAAAAACTATTGCATTCGTTCACATATGAGAACTCTGGCTGAAGACTGAGTTCCTGATAGAGAGCTCCTCTTATTTATAATTATTTTCAATACGCATGACTTGTATTGAAAAAGTGCAGAAAATCTTTATTACTCTTTAAACTGTTTTATTAAAAATATTTATATCACATAAAATCGTATCTCATTTTCACTATTCGCCGGACATTCAGAATATGCTCTAATAATATGTTTTGCAAACATTTGAATCACTTTGCATTCAATGTGAGAATGACTGCAATTGTTGTTATAATTCAATAGTTGACGACATTATTAGGCGTTGGAATAAAATCCATAACTATTTGCAAATTGACTCAACTTTAAGACCAATGAATGCAAAGAATGTTGCGCTCAAATGACTCCCAAAAATCATATATAAATTGATTATTACTTCACTTTTTTATATGTTCTTTCATTGATTTGTTTTACTTTTGACTTCTTTTTTTGTGTTGTATTTAGAAATTATAGCAATTTTATTCATTAGACACACCTTTCCATCAAATAATCGATGTTTTCAATCAATTTTTGTCGAGTGTTTAGACATATAAAACAAATGCAATGAAAGAAAACAACTGTTATTTTGGATCTCTTTTATGATTGTCTTCTCAACCGATAATAGAATTGCTTTCGACTGTAAAGTAATATCAATTAAATGATGATTTGTTGAGATTTTAATGTTTTGTGAAAAAGTTTTTCAAAAAGTTTGGTTTTAATCAAATTTTGCCAAATATTTACTCAATTCAATGGATCCGTGAATTTAATTAATTTCTATTTTTCATTAGTTTTTCATTAAAATCAATGATAAAAATTTCAATAAATATGTTTGAATAGCATTTAATTGTATTATGAATTAAATCAATAGTGAATATAAGTCTAAAAAAAGAACATTTCTTTAATTATTGCAAAGAATATAATTCTTAAAAGTTATACAAAAATTAATATAATATTCAAATCATAAGAAAGTTTTTAATTAAAATATTGTTTGAATAAAATAAAGCCATAAATATAATGTATTTTTGCGGCAAACAATCGATTGAATGCTTGAAATCGATCTATACTTTAGGCGAAAGACTGGAAATATTGCGGAGAAAATAGTGGAAATTGACTCAAATGCTAACATTTGAGCCAAATATATATGCACTATATGTTAGGCACTCTTTCGAAAGCAAAATCAATTGTTTAAACGCAATCCAATCAAGAATTGCATTCAAAAATTCATGAAATTTTCTTTCAGTATATTTTTTATTACAAACTCGAGAGCAATAAAAATAATTGAAAAATATATTTACTTTAAAGAAATATGCAAAAAACATATCTTAAATCTCTCTCTCTCTCTCTCTCTCTCTCTCTCTCTCTCTCTCTCTCTCACATCAAAAGTTTATGATTTTGTTAGAAAGAAATCAATAAAATTTGCACAAAAAATGCAAAATATTTATTTCAGTAAAACCTATGACATAATTGAATTTATCATTTGAAAAACAGTATTTATACCTTGGTAACACTATAATATTGCACATATCTCTACTAAAATCTATATTTTTCAATATTTTAAATATGATTTTGATATAAAAATCGAAATATATTTAAAAATAATTACTTATAAATAATATAACAAAACAATGATATCATCAAAAAACAGATAGAAATAGAAAATAACATTATTTTAAAAGTTATTGATTTACTCTTTGAGAGCAAAACGTTTGATATTTGCAGTTCACATGAAATGTCATTTCTTATCGACTGAAACGGCTTTCCAAATATCGTTGACTTTCACTTACTTTTCATTAATGTCTATTAAGCCATAGATTCCATGCCATCGACGGCTCACAACATCACAAATAACTGTCCTTTTCGTCGATTTATTCATTTCATTGTCAGCAAAAAAGTCCATAAAATGAATGTTTTGAATAAAAATGATTACATTTTTGCAAAGATTTCAATAATTGATGTAATTATCTGAAAGTAAAAAATAATGTCCAAATAGTTGTTTATCAGACGAGAAACGACTGAATAAATGAATCATTTATAGTGTATTTTAACGGCCAATATATTGCAAACTACCCGTCCGTTATAAGTTAGTCAATTTGTTAGACAGCATTGCACTCAGGGGTCAATAATTGTCCACTGATTTGATGTATATTTCAATATAACGAACCCTTTTGAGGGAAACGTCGAGAATGACATTAATAGATAACTATTGGATTCACTTATAATGACTACACATTGAAATCAATTTTCGTAGACATGAATATAAGTTATTAACTATGAAAAGAATTGTCGGTTCAATAACTGCAATGTTTTGAGACATTAATGCAATTTTGTCCTAATATTCATCAAATGACAAATTATAGACATTTGAGGAAAAAAGCAATTCTTTAATAAAACTATTAAAACGACGAAAGAATTGCATTGATTTTCGTCCAATTGATGCCAACATTAATCATAAAAAGAGATTTTTGTCTCCAATTTAGTGACGAATATTCTTAAGTCAAACAAAGAAATTAATTTAATTGAAGCCTAAAATCGTTTGTTTAATTTTTGTCAATATTTGCTAAAAATAAGTTCAAAAAAGAGCGTCCAATTGAGAAAAGATGCACAAAATCAGTAATTCATTCATTCATTGCATTTGAGATTATTTTGTCTTTTGTCAGCATTTAATGCAATAACACTTTTCTAAGAAACAAAACGAAGAAATAGTTTGAAGAATAAGTCATTACAAGTGTTTGTGAAGACAGTTAGAAATAGCCTTTTGTGATGCCCTTTAAAGCCCTGTGTTTTGTTAAGAAATCTCTAAGACTTTAAAAATTTTCTTTAGAATTCAGGTCAACGGGAAATATAGATTATATATATCTCTGTACTTCATCTCAAACTATCGATAAAGGATTGAAATTCAAATTTTTGTCTATAAAAGAAAAATATAACGAAAATAGTTTTGTGTCTTATTTATTGATTTTTGGGTTCAATGAGTGGAGAAAATAATAGAAACTTTTTTAATAAATTGAATTCAAATTCAAAACTAAAGTTATTTTTCTTGTTATGAAAAAAACAAAAGTTATGTAAAAAATAAGAAATATATGAATTGTATTGTTATCTGAAGTATGAATTAATGAAAAAAAATGAGAGAAAGAAATAACAAATTGAATAAAAAATTAGTAAAATTTGAAAACAATATTTTTTACTAATTTATAAAAATATTGTAAATTGAATAAGTTTTGGACAGGGATTAAGGGAATGGAAATCCGTTTTTACATTAATCTGATTTCAATGTTTGATTGAATAAACTTTTTTTGTGTTGAGCTAAAAGTAATTGAAATTTTTGATCGAATGTATTATTCGTGAAACAATTCATTCACTTAAATGTGTTTATGGTTTGAATGTTAATATGGATTATAAATATGAAAAGTAATTACAGTAAAAGTGTTTGTTTTGAGGCATTGAATGCATTGACGACTGCTTTACATATGAAATGCATTCTAAATATAAGCATAAATAATGAAAATTTAAATGAATTTCTCCTTTATTTCAATCATGAAAATTGAAGATTAGTTTATGAAAGTATATACAAAAATATATTCAAAACAGGAGACGTTTTTCACATCTAAAGTGAAAATATAATTTAATTATATTTTGTTTTTTAATGCTATCAAACAATACGAAATGTGTGACGACTTTTGAGACAAATATAATTCAATTTTATATTGAATGAAACGTTTCTAACATTCATATCATTTGCAACATTTCATAAAACTAATCGATTTTTAAGTAAATAATTTTTATAAAACGATTAAAACCAAACAATAAGTTTATTATATTTTTTTGTCTTAAAATCTTCCAAAATGTAAAAATATATTTATTAATATTTTAACACAAAATTCAAACTATTTTATAAAATCTCATATCTTATGAATTTTTAAGTTTTTAAATTTAATTAATTTTTTTCTTTGATATTCAAAAGTTTTGAACCAAAACCAGATTTTCATTTTTTCAGCGAATATTGTTTGATGTGAAATGAGTTAAGCATTGACTCAATCTATGGTTGTATATAAAGGCAACCTTGTTCAAATTAATAATGAAAATCATCGATTAATAATGATCTCAATTGTTATGCTTTGAATAATATATTGAAAAATATTTATTTATTTATTTTGAATATCAATTGAAATATTAATAAAATAATTCATAAAATATTCTCAATCTTTCGGTCATATATTTCTCTCTAATATTCTTTGAATTTATTTTCATCCGATTATTTGAATAATATTTTAAAGATTGCAAAATAGACTTTGAATACTGTGTATAGAAAAAGTGAAATTCATTTTCAGACCAATGATTTTGATTGAAAGCAATTCAAATGTTTGCTATGAATTGTGTGCGGATTCACAAGACTTGACCAGACATTTGTTCAAACTTTTAGTGCATATAATAGAAAAGTTTTAACATTTGAGTCCATATTTTAAATGAATTGAAGTTCTCTTTAAAATAAATTATCGATTTTATCCTTCATTCGTATATAACAACAAATCAAATAAATAACTGTTAATAGAATTTTCAAATTCACTAAACTTTTTATAATAGGAATAATATTTTAAAATCATTTTCAAAATCAATAAAAAATTCATTTTTTATATTCATTGAATATCGTTTAATATGTAGTGAATGGAAAATTTTGGACAAAGAGTTCCTCATAGAAAACAATGGGATTTTTAAGACAAAGATTCAAATCAACAAAAAACTAATGAAAATTTTATTGATATTCTAATGATATTCTATAGAGAAATTGTTTTGATTACATGTCTTCTAATGTCTTTGAATCTCTTAATTATTAATTGATTTGAATGATTGATGCCTTAAATCAAAGACTAGAATATATTCTTCAAATTGAATCCATACTCCACTTCAACAGTGCAATGGCTGTCGCAAGACATTCAAAAATATTACAACACATTTGAAACGATTAATATTTTCATCCGAAATGAATTTATTTTGAAATAAAAATGTTTTAAATCTTTTGAATTATATATCGATTTCAAAACACAAATTCAAACACAAAGACATGAATTTAATATATTATTTCTCAATACAAGAGTTTATGTCAAACTTGACTTTTCTGTTTTTGTCACAAAATTATCGAAAATATTTTTTCAAAGCGATATTGTCTTCAAAATTGTTATGTTTGACAAAACTTTTGGAAGAATTTTTATAATATAATTTGTTTTCAATGAAGACATTTCTAATGAATAAAATACATTGAGTTTAAGTTAACCCAAAGAATCTTAAATTATTTCATAGTCTTTGTGCAAAATGTTAAATGTCATGGAAATGACGTTTTTTATCACTGTTATTATCTATTATATTTCATACCATTATTGTTAGGAATGTTTCAAAACATGTAATCAACAAAAAGTGATTTTATTTTCTTAAACATTATATTAATTATTGTTTATTTAAAATGCATTTCATTTACATATTTCTTGTAATCATAATAACTGTCCAAAATGTCATCGATGGCCAAGAGTTCACATGTTCTCCAAATTTTTGCCTACTTAGTGGTGACTGTCCTAAGTTTGAGTGCAAAGGAAAGGAGAATATAGTGTTCCCCAACACAACCAAATGCGGCTGTTGTAACACATGTGTCAAAGAATTAAGTATTCATTTCTTAACACTTTTTAACTATTTCTTTACAATTGAATAATTGATGAAATTCTAGAGGAAGACGACATCTGTAACAGGGAATACACGGGTAATTTACCACCCATTCAGTGCGGGCCTCACCTTATGTGTGATATCAAAGCCAAAGATACGATTGTTTGCAGAAAAAGTTGAGATCTTTATTTCAATGACATTTAATGTATATTAATTTCACGTGTTTTTGACACTTAGTCTCAGATGTTAAAGAGGTCGGGTGTGAGAGAGAGGCCGTGGATATGAGAGAAAAGATGGGTGACTCCATCACCGCCAAAGCGATTCCGGTTTGCGATGAATACGGAGAATATTCGGCCAAACAATGCAAAAACGGATCGCTGTATGAGATCAAAGACATTCATTGACAACGAAATTAATTCTTATGTTAATTACTATTAGATGTCATTGTGTTAACACAAACGGGACGAAGATCTTCGGTTCGACTACTTATGACAACGCAAAGGATATGGACTGTTGTGAGTAATTGTTGTGGCCATCAATTATCCACAAAATGATTGATTATGTTCTTTGTGGTGAAGTGTGTTCGCGACAGTTCTCGCACATTAACGAACAGCTAAAGACACTTCACTACCAAATAGATCCGGTTTATTATCTGCGGTGCAAATCCAATGGCAATTACGAGCCCTTCCAATCGGTGGACAACTTTACATATTGTGTGAATACAACGAATGGAGAATTGATTGACAGACCGGTGAACAAGAGAGACTCGGATCAGTTGCCGTGCAGTGAGTGTTGGATGAGTTGATTGGATGTGAAACTAATTGTTGAATGAATTGAAGGCAAACATAAATATGATTTCAATTCTCAATGTATGACTGAGTTTCTAAACGCCAAGAAAGAGATCGAAAAACTCGAGTCAGAGGGATATTTGGTGGTGGGATATGACGTTCCCAAGTGTGATCTCGACGGCACCTACGCTCCCGTCCAGTGCCTCGACTCATAGTAAGGGGCGATTCGTATTTGTCATACGATTTAATAAATGGTCAAAACTTTATTCATTTAATAATTCTTTATTTCATTTACATTTTAGTTGTTTTTGTGTTAACAAAAAGGGGGAAAAATATAGGGGAACTCAAGTGGACAGGAATGACCCATATTATGGCAGAGACCAGAATTGCAGTTAATATTGATTTTCATATAAAATATATTGAAATCATAAAAACAAAAACCATTTCTCTCTCTTAGCCTGTGTTCGGGAGAAGACATTGATTGGGGAAATGGATGAGAAAAAGAGGGATAAAGTGACCGAATTGTTCTCCCATTACGTGTGTGAACGGAATGGCGATTATTTGCCTCTTCAATGTTCGGACTCAGTTTGCTATTGTGTGGACCCATTCACGGGCTTTCAATTAGGTAAGGCTGTCCTCAAGAGTGATGTCAGTGGTATCAAAGCATTGGACTGTTGGAAATCTTACAATCAGGATGACATACAGGCGCTCGAAGACGTCATTAATGATTAAATTCTTATTATTTATTGTTGTTTTGCAAACATTTTATTTTTTTGTAAAAATTAATTTTTATTTTAAATAATTATTTTATAATAAATCAAATTTCAAATAAAATTCACTAAATTTAATGTTGAAATTCAATCACTTGATGTCATTCACAGACAGTCAACACAACTGAAGAATTTGTGTCTTAACGGTTAAAATGTTTTATAACAAAATCAAAGAATATATTCTGTTTTATTGTGTTACATTTTCATACTCAAGGTCACCCTGGTCTTTTATAAGATCTTATTGATTATCTCTTGATTTTCATAATAAACTCTTTTGAATAAAACTTTAATTATTTTTAAATTTTGTAAAAATATTTTTAATTGACATTAAAATGCTTTTTTTGTCAGTTATTATTCAATGATTTATTTTTTAATAATGTTTTCAACAAAACAAATAGAAATATAATATGTTTTTAATACAATTTCTTCAAATAATATTTACAATACTTTGTTATCAATTGGTTATTCATTTTTATCATCAATTCATTAATCAATTAGTATTTATATATCCTTTTTCTGGCAATAATTATGTAAATAATATATAGAAATGAACGTAAAAACTCTTGAGTTCCGTATTTGAGACCATAGTTTGAAAACATTGTCTATTATTTATAATTAATATAATAATTGCAATAATAGGAAATCAGTTGCAATTCAGTCGTAAATTAAACTGAAATTTGTTTTTACCAATCATTTCATTCATCTATAAATTGGGATAAAATGTTAAGAATTTTTTAGACGAACAAAATTACGAAAAAATATTTCTGTCTTTATATCATTCAGATTATGATATTTCAAGTTCTAGTCATTGGTATTGAATTCAATACAAATTATCGCTAATTATATCTCAAATACGTAATCAAAATTCAAGTGCTTTTCATTAAAGACGAAAATTTTATTTTAAATCTAAGAATCTGTTAAAGAGTTTTGGGATTACATGAGTTTATATGAATTGACTGTCAGTTGAAGTCATGTCTTCCAAGTTTCAGATCTCTCCTACCGGTGCTTACATTAATCCACAGATCAGTGACATTAGTGATAAAATGATTGAAGAACAGCCCCGAAGAAAGTCAAGTCTTTTGCTGCGATTCTTCAATGGTGTCGACCGCAAAATGTCTGTCATTTCCACCGATGAAGTGTTGCCTAAAATAGAGTTCTATAGAAGTAATAACACATTCAGTCGGAAGTCGAAGAGACCGGACATCGAGGAACTACATTCGTCATATGTTTCGGGAACAGAGGTTTGGGTTCACTTTATTTATATAATTTGAATAATTTTCAAAACTTTTATCATTTTATGAGTGATTCACATGAAATGAATGACTCGTTTTGATAATGAAATCTTACATTAGTTTTTCATTCATTTAATACTCTTATAATTAAACACAATTGATGTGAATGTCATGAATGAAGATAAGCTTCAAACAGGAATTTCTCACTTTTCAAGTGTTTTTGATTAAACTTTAATTGACTTTAATTTGTTTTTATTGATTAAATGAGAAGAATAGCGAAGATCAACAAAATTTGGAAAGTAGTGGAACGGCAGCCAAATTGGGATGGATTGATGGCGTCTATGTGTGTGAAATACAGATAACTGATTGTAAGCTATAATTAAGTTATCGTCGATTATCTCAATCAATAGATCCGAACAATGATGAACCTCTTTGGGGTTATGCTGTTCCTGAGGATGGGTTGGATGGCAGGACAGGCGGGCATTCGTAAGCATTCGTTGTCTTATATAAAGTTATTAAAAGTCTTAACAATTACTCAAAATTGAATACAGTGTTAGCTTTGGCTCAGATATTGATAGCAACGGTCATAACAACTGTGACCACACTCTCAATGATAGCTCTTTGCACTAATGGTAATATCGGAGGCGGAGGTATATATGCAATGATATCCAGGAGCGTTGGACACGAGGCCGGAGGTGTTATAGGCTTTCTGTTCACATTCACGAACGCAGCCTTTGTTGGACTTAATCTTTTAGGAACTGCTGAAAGTGTTTCGGATATATTGAACGTAATATTTATTATCAATTCTTTGCTTTTAATTCAATATTACTATTACTTATCACTTGTTTATCCATTTGTCAAAAGATATTTCATATTTCCATTTGTGGCTCAGATATAAACGATCAAAGAATTGTTGGTTATATTTGTCTTATTATTATAGCTATCATTCCTCTCATTAGTTTGGAATTTGAAGCAAAGGTAAGGCTGAAAATGGTTTACTCAACGATAAGAATGATTATAATAATTGATTAAAAACATCAATCGATTATGAAATCAAAAATTAATACTAATTATGTTTAACGAGAATTATGTGCGGATTTGACCACAATTGACACTTTTGTTGAGATGTCTTTTCGGGACTTTGTCTCGAATTATGTGTCAAATGAATTGAGACAATGAGTTGATTGTGGTTTCCGTTCAGAAGAATCAATAGTTGATAACAAAATATTTCATTCATTGACACAATATTTCATTATTTTCACAGACATTGCTTTTCTTCTTTATGACACTTTTGGTGTCATTGACCGACTATTTCGTGGGCTCTTTGATGGCACCCACAGAGAGACAGATGGCCAGAGGCTTTGCTTCGTGGAAGCCATACGTAATCAAGAATAATCTATACCCGCGTTGGGATGGCTTTAACTTTTTCGGAGTTTTCGGTGTATTTTTCCCATCAGTTACGGGCATATTTACCGGCGCCAGTATGTCAGCCGACCTCAAAGATCCCGCCACTGCCATACCGAAGGGCACATTCCTGGCCATCGCCACCACTTCCATCACATACTCAGTTATAATCGTATTCACGGGTTCGACAATTATTGCCTATTCTTCAGGTAATGCCGAGGATGTGATGGCAAACAATAGGACCTGCGCTGCGCCCGACAATAACTGTCCTTTTGGCCTTATCAACGACTATCAGACAATGTCGATGTCGGGCGCTTTGATGCACACAAGCCTTAAATTTGATCCACTTATCTATGCGGGAATTTTTGCGGCAACCCTTTCATCAGGGCTGGGATGTTATACAGCGGCCCCGAGAATATTCAAGGTTTGAATGCACTTATTATTGGAAGCAATGATTGATTGAAACCATTTGAAAGGCCTTCGCAAACGACAACTTAATCCCATTCATCTCTTGGTTCGGCAAAGGCTATGGTCCGGGCGGTGACCCAAGGCATGGATATCTCGTGACATTCATCATCGCGTCGGTGTTTATAGCCATCGGTGATGTAAACGCCGCCGGCGTCTGGATCTCCAACTTCTATTTGGGGGCCTTTTTTATGGTCAACCTATCGTTATTTCACGTTTCGTGGGTCAGTTCACTCAGCTTTAGACCCAGTTTCAAATACTATAACAAATGGATCAGTTTGGCAGTGGGTTTGGTATGCATTGCACTCATGTTTTTGTTTGATGTCATATCGGCTGCGGTAGTCCTTGGCCTCACTTTTTTCATATACATATCGATGATATACGTAAACCCGGGTTATATAGCCTTTCCATTGAGTATAATATCTATAATTAATTGATTTATTTGTTTATGTCAACAGTTAAGGCCAATTGGGGCCCGTCTACTGAAGAACAATTCTTCAATATCGCCCGTTCCCTAACATTCCGGCTCAACGCACAGGACGATCACGTGAAACACTATAGACCTATGATTCTACTGCTTTGCGGTGATCCCAACAATCGTAGAGCACTGGTAGATATGGCCAACCATATGACCAAACAATATGGCCTTTTATTTCTGGCACATATAGCACAGGGACCCATTTCCTATAGGGTCAAAGTGGACGAAACTCTTAAGCAAAAGTCATGGCTTAGAAATGAAAACATTAATGCATTTTATAAACTCATTGAATCTGATTCTGTAAACGCCGGCACCGGGTGTTTGATGCAGGTATTGATTATATATTGAAATATATTAAGCAATAAAATTAAATATATTTACGGCCGAAGGCGTCGGGAGTGGGAAAGTTCACACCGAATATAGTTATGTTGGGTTACAAAACCAATTGGCAAACCAGTGATTCATCAAATCTTTGCGATTATTACCAAATCATTCAGTGATTGAAAACATTATATCTGTTTATAATCACTTCTAAACATATTATTCTTTATTCTTTAGTTCTGTTCTTGACTTCAGTTTTTCACTAATAATATTCCGATTGAAAGAAGGTTTCGATTCATCCGAGTATTTCAATATCAAGTCATTCATGCCTTTCCAAAGCGAACAGAAGTCAAACACAAGTAAAGTTTGAAACAAATGATGAAAATAATGAAAATGTTTACAAATATTTGTTATTTTAGATAATTCTGACATATTTTCGATATCGAAAACAATGGATTCGCTTACAAATGACAACGATTTGGTGCCATCGGATCCAAAGGTTAACAATTTGATAAATCGATTTAAAGCCCCTCAAAAAAGGGGTACAATTGATGTTTGGTGGATATACGATGACGGAGGCCTTACTCTTCTCATACCATTCATCCTCAAAAACAACAGTCTTTGGCGCGGATCAAGACTTAGAGTGTTTTGTGTAACCAAAAACGATTCGGATATCACTTCAAATAAGGACAGGTAGGAAAGGCTTATAAGTATAGAATATTTGTTGAATTCTAAATATTGTTTTGAAGTTTGAAAGAATTGTTGAATAAGTTTCGGATTCCATCTGTTGTTCACGTATTGTCTCATTCAGACCAACCGCCCAAAGAGGAAACGTATGTTTCTGTCTAAACCTGAATATCCAAAACATGTAATCATTTTGTGCTTTAATTCATAGAAAAAATGATTTCTTAAGACTTATTACAAACTTTTCGTCTGAGGAACAGATGATTGAGTGCTTGCGAAACGAATCTGAATTCAAACATAAAGTAAATAATGTTTTATATGAATCTAATTCTCAATCATTCATTCAATTCATTCTTCAGACGAATAGGTATTTAAGAATCAGAGAACTTCTCGAAGAGTACTCAAAGGACTCAACACTTGTTGTTATGTGAGTAGAGTTTTGGACAACAAATCAATCATTGATTGCTATTATACCCCCTATCAGGACATTACCCATTCCTCGGAGGAATAGAGTGTCGGCGCCTCTCTATATGTCATGGATTGAGACCCTGACCAAAGATATGCCCCCTTTTCTTCTAATTCGTGGCAACCAATCAAATGTTCTAACATTTTATTGCTAATCAAATCTCATTTAAAATAAAATATTTACAAAACTTGTCATTGAATTCAATACTGATTTAAAATTAAATAATTTTATAAAATTTAAAATAATTTCATTCATTAAATTCACTCCAAATTAAACAAAAATTATTTTCGATCGACTAATGACAATGTCTTCACCCGACTGATGGCAATATAGCTCCCAATTGTTGCACGTGTTCATTGTTGTGCTATTAAAATACATTGTTTTCAATACATTAAACCTAAACCTAAATGAAATGAATGTATTTTATTAGCACAACAATGAACTCGTGCAACAATTGAGAGCTATATCAAAGAACAGCTCAAAAGAATTATTTGAAAAATTGTTTTCAAGCAAAAAGTGAATACAATTTCTTTGGCGAACATTCGGAACCATTGACTGACACAACAAATGGCAAACTTAGACAATCTTAAGGTAGAGTTGAATCGAATGATAGCCACTGTTGACCACATCAAGTCGACAAACGATGTCGTGTCGGACATAAGGGACGGCTTGTTGGCAGAGATGCAATCGATGAGAGAAGACATCAATCGCGGTAAAGTACCTCAAGTTGAGGACCTGAAGAATATGGTTCAGGACTGGAACAGACGGATCAAAGGTCTTAAGGACGCCCAACAAACACAGGCATCACTAGCCGTTTGGACAATTAAACCACAGCTTCCACAGGAAGTTATGCCTGAAGGAGAGCGGAGGCCTCGCAGGAATGTCAGCTATACTTCTGATGGCACCGGCGCCGAATGGCGGTATGATTCCGAGGACAGTGATTCTGATGGCGAAGTTTCGCAAAGAAGGGCTGAGTTGAGAGAAATGCGAGGAAAGGCACACAATATCGTCAACACTTCAGAGGCTGTGAAGAGGAAGAAGAATGCGTTGCTCACAGCCATCAACGCAGCGATTGAGGACAGGGATACATCGGACGAGACCATGAGAAAGGTTAGGGATAGGCACGTTGAGCTTGACCCTACCATCGCCTTTGAACGACTTATATCAATATTTGTTAAAGTATACAAACCTTTGAAAATATAATTCAATATTTTTTGGTTTATTTTAATATATTTTTGAATATTTATTCTTATTATTCAAAGATATTTAGAATTAATTAATGATTTGATTTGTAATTCATTTGCTTTTAATTATATGAACTTTTTGTTCATAATTTTAAATATTATTTATTGATAAAAAATCTGTAAAAAAATAAATATTAAAAAATTATTTATAATTAAAAATGACATCCATTTTGGTTATGATTTAATATAAATTTTGATTTAATTTTTTTTTAATAATGCGTTTAATATTAATGTTTTTGCCATTGATTTTAATAATAAAAGGTTTGAAACTATTGTTGAAACAAATGAATGAAATTATTTATAATAATTAATATGTTTTTATTCAACGACAGAATCGCTAACGAATTCAATATCCAATCAGTAATTCATTTCAAACAATATTTTTTAGATAAGGTTTTGAGTAATGCATTCATGTCTTAGAGCTGAAGATGTGGACAATGACCTACAGTTGTCACCTCCGGAGGGATCTATTAATCTAAAACACTGTGGAATTACACGCAAAAAATCAGGAAATATTGTCGGGGGTGAAAAGGCAGGTCCGGGTGAGTTTCCATGGATTGTCTCGTTTCAAAGACCTAAAGGAAAGCAACACAAAGGGAATCACACGGAAATGGATCACTTTTGTGGGGGTGCTATCATTAATCAGCACTGGATATTAACGGCCGGCCATTGTTTTAATGGGTAATTCACTTTCATTTCATTGAAATCAATTATTTTATGATTTTTTATACCAATACATAAAGAGCTGAACATTCGTTCAAGAATATGATAGCAGTGGTTGGAACCACTCAATGGAATAGTCCTAAGGCCTGGAGGTATGATTTGGACAAATATTTCATTCACGACGAATACGACGAAATAGTCTTCGCGAATGACATCTGTGTCGTGAGGACTAAAGAGCCCATAGAAATGATTGAAACCAAAACTCATTACATTGTGAACAGTGTTTGTGTCCCAAAGCCCGGCACTAAAGCACCCGTGAAGGGGATGGCCTATGGATGGGGTCTACTCAAAGAGGACGGAAACATTAGTCCAGACCTCATGAAAGTAACGCTTAATAAATACGACACAAAGAAGTGCAATGAAGTCTATAAGGACTTTATCGGCAATTTTACCCCTCAAATGTTCTGCTATTATGCCCCTGGAATGGATGCCTGCAGGGTATGAATGAAAAATACCCCTTAAATGAGTCTAATGTCTAACATTAACCATTGATTGTATGAAAGGGTGATTCTGGTGGACCTCTCTCTCAATTAGTTAAAAGGTTTGTTTGTTTTTAATAAAGTTTTGTTTAATTTTCGGTCACTTTATAGAAGAGCGACTCAAATGGGGATCATATCATTCGGCAATGGATGTGCCCGACCCGACACCCCGGGCATATTCCAAGAAGTGTCCAAATATTACGATTGGATCGAGAAAACACTTCAAGACTTTTCTTAGACTTTATTCATATCTACAAAAATAATAATAAATAAATGATTGAAATAATTAAAAAATATATAAATCAATTGTAAATAAAAAGTTTTATATCATTAAAAGACTTCAAAACAGATATTGATTTGAATTTTATTATTTCATCTCTTTTTAAAATAAAATCAATTAAAAAATATTTCAATGATTTTTCTCATTATTAAAAATTCATTAAAAATGAATAAATTGTTTAAAACACTTTTGAAACAAATATTCAAATCATTACAAAAACTTTATTTGAATTGATTCACAAAAAAGGGTTAATTTTCAAACATAATTAATTTTATTGAATTTTTGCCACTAATTGACAACTGAGTCAAGAATATCAATTAGGAATCGCAACACAGTTTGCAATCATAAATGTTCGGGGTATAGATGTGTGGCAATTGAGTGATTGCTTTGAAGTTAACATTGAATTCATTTATATTTGATTTGTTTTAATCATTAAAATAACAATTAGAACACCATATAAAGACACCTGCGCTTTGTTATACACCCTTAACAACCGTTGGATCACTTTTGCCATTCGATATCTTCAGATCGAACCCTATATATGTGCCAGGACCTTTCTTTATATGATCTCCTCTTGCAATATAAGGTGTATTCACAGGTATTTCATTATCATGACTATTAGGTGTTGTTGTCATCGATGGCAACATTGAAGAAGAAGTGGACCTTTTGGTAGTACTGGTGGTTGTTATCCACTGATCCATAGCTGTGGGCAAAGCTGTCGTCAAATCAATTTCGTAGACATTAGTTGTTTGCACAGCGTTTGGGTTTTCGTCGTATTCAACACAAACTAATTTATTCATCCCTTTCCTCAACTTTGAAGGCGATGGAGTAGGGGGTGCTTCTGTAGTCATATAAAGGGTTGTCTTGTTTTTGGATTTTTTATTCGCAAATAAATTTTCGATAAATTTTCCGATTTTTTTGAAGAAATTTCCGATAATTGCTTTAAAGGTTGAAAATAATAATTATAGAAATTGTTAATAAAATTCAATTTTCAATACAAACCGAATACTTTTTGCCACCAATTCAAGAATTGCTTCCAGTGATCCTTCCGGTCCTTCTCTGCCAAGTGTCGGCTTGAAATCAAATATTTGTCGTACACATCCTGAGGCATGTCTTCAGGTTTGGATGGATTGAAACATTTGACTCTTTTGGTCGATTGGTTCAAAACAGGCTTAGAATCATTGAATTCAATGCATTGCAAGAATAGGACAACAATTGAAACAATGAAAACACTTTTGATCGTCATTTCGGACAATGTTTTCACTTAATGAATGAAACGCCAAATGACTTGAAATAGAGATTGTCATTGAATTTGAGTTTGTATTGTATTTAATGAATTAGACATCGGGTTATCGTCTGAATAAACAATGTTTTCAAAGTTATGTAACACTTATTGACTGTTAATTTTATTCAATAAAAAATTTGTTAAATATTTCAATATATATAATGTAAACAACATTTCAATGAATAATATCTTTTTAATTGAGATAAAAATATATAATAAAAATTTTTGACAAAAGTTTTTGATGAAAAGTATTCAAAATATATAAATAGCAATGATTTGCTTATAGTATCCAAACTTCTAACTGACCCCTCATTGTCCTGAATGCGAAACATTTGTTACTATCACTCAAAACGACCTTTAAATGCATTTCGTTATCAAATGAGAACTCAATTCAATCATAAGATTAATAAAAAGTATAATAAAAAAGAAAAGACTTAACGAAATTAAGAGGACTTGAAGCAAATTATCTGAAAAAACGATTTTCTATTTATTCACTGATAAGCAAAGAAAAGGAACAACACTTCAAGAAACCAATACATCGAGTGTTTGGCAATAGTAGTGATATTTATTCATAAATACATACAATTCTGGACTTGTTTTTTAGATAAACAAATGACTCAAACATTAAATTTTTGCTAAAAATAATTGAATTATTTGTTGAATGAATAATGAATTTAAAGTTATATTCGTTTTTATTAATTATTTTTATCATTAAAAGTGTTGAGAATACGAGATATGAAGGTATGGCTTGTTTTGTATAGCATTAGTGTTACACAAATTGTCATTATTTCCTCAATAGATTACGAACTCTTACTCGAAAAGTGTTGTCATTTGGGGGCAAATCGGGCCAAACAGATGCCGACCGCCGGTTGCACTTTCGTTGACTCATCCATCGATAGGATGACCACAAACTCAGAGTATAGACAACAGTGCGAACTCGTTGTCGAGATCTGTTGTGTGAAAGAACACAGGAATCGCAACTGTGAAGAGGGGAAGGGTTTAGCGAAAACACATTCGTCTTGCAATACATTGAATAATGCAATCGT
This sequence comes from Quadroppia sp. Gr-Ori-00064, assembly GCA_034700825.1. Taxonomy (NCBI): domain Eukaryota; kingdom Metazoa; phylum Arthropoda; class Arachnida; order Sarcoptiformes; family Quadroppiidae; genus Quadroppia; species Quadroppia sp. Gr-Ori-00064. Next base: position 38,726 of record JAQIXR010000039.1, on the reverse strand, counting down.
GAGCCGAGTGGCCAATGAGACGGTGCAGGACTGTTGCCTGTCCTGTAAGTTGGGTCTCATGGCTGGCAAAGACAGGTTCCCTTGCACATTCAATGCCCATGGCACTTTCGGGTTGGGATATCCCTATGAAGAAGTCTACTACGAGTGCTGTTCCCAACACAAAGTCGATGGCATTAACAGAGACAGCAATTCAGAGATCAGTTCGCGAAGAAGTGGTAAACGAATGCCAAAACTATTTTTAATATATTTTCTGATAATTTAATGCCATAAACAGAAGCGCGACTCAGTATATGTGACACGAGTTCGTCTCCCTGTGCCCACAACTGCTATGACCCGGGACCAGAAGTGGGTGCTATTCGTTGTTCTTGTTTCAAAGGCTATCAGTTGGCAACCGATGGACGCAATTGTGTAGACATTGACGAATGCGAGGATAAGACACATAACTGTGACCTCAGGGCAGAGGAATGTTATAATATTGTCGGAGGGTTTCAATGCATACCAAAAAAGGACAAACTCGACGAAAGGGAAACACAGTCCTGTCCTCAAGGGTACAGATGGATTCACAGGCAGAAGAGATGCGCCGGTATGTCGAGGACTTATAAACACTTTGAAAACAACTTTTATCTAATCTGAACTAAAGAGCAAAAAAACTTTGTTTAGAAATGAAAAACAAAAACAAAATCAAATCAATTAATGCTTTCATACATTGAATTCAAATCCAGATATTGACGAATGTCTTGAAAGGAGTGATAATTGTCAACGACTGACACATGTCTGCAAAAACCTTTTGGGATCCTTCACCTGTATTCTCATTGGCGATACCTGTCCTCCAGGATTCAAAAGGGGTCCGAATGGCGATAGAGATTGTCTTGATGTGGATGAGTGTGCGGACAGACAGTATGAATGTCAGGAGCCGTTGGAGACATGTGTCAACTCTGTGGGCGGTTATTATTGCGAACAGATCTCAGAATCAGACAATCAGATCACCGATAAGTCCCGACTGTCTGATCCCACAACATGTCTGCCCGGCTATAGGTTCTCGAAACTGATCTATCAATGCGAAGACATCGACGAGTGCCGAATAGGTCAACACACCTGCAATCTGGCCACACATAACTGTGTCAATACTGACGGCGCCTTCAATTGTCTGCCAATACTATCGTCAAACTCGCTGTCAGAAGAGCGCTGTCGACCCGGATTCAAACGGAACCGTTGGTCTAAGGAGTGCGAAGACATCAACGAATGCGAGACAGAGTACATGCCTTGCCGTAGGGACCAGTCGTGTCGTAACACTATTGGGAGCTATGATTGCTATTGTCAGGTATGAGTGCTCTCAATGTTTTCAATCATTGCGTCAATACTTCTCTAATTAAAGGCCGGGTATATCAAGGATGCGGTGACGGGTGAATGTAGAGACGTGAATGAGTGCCAACTGGGAACTCATACCTGCCATCACACCCTCAGGTGCGACAACACCATCGGCTCATATCATTGTGTTCGAGTACAGGACTGCGGAACGGGTTATACTATTAATGCAGAGACAGATATGTGTGAAGACATCAATGAATGTGATTTAGGGATCAATAACTGCGGACAGGAATACAAGTGCAGAAACATTGAGGGTTCGTTCAAATGCGACCGCAAGGCCTGTCCCTATAACTACCACCTGTCCAGCGATGGCAACTGTCTGTCAAACGACTGCGGAATCGGAAAGATATTCAATGAGACCCAACACAGGTGTGCGGACATCAACGAGTGCCTCAACTCTCCCTGTGCTCCAACTGAGAAGTGTATTAACACTGTTGGAAGCTTTAGGTGCTCTCACTATTGCACCCCTGGATATCAGCTCAACAAATATGGTATGGATTTTGTGTTCATAACTGAATTGCAAACAATTAATGCAAACCTATTGACAGCCAATGCCTGCGAAGACGTCGATGAATGTCATTTAGGGACTCATGAGTGCAAAGGATCGCAAATCTGTCGCAACAGACCTGGGAATTACATCTGTGAGTGTCCTCTGGGGTATGTCCTCAATCAGGACAGGGTTTGCGAAGACATCGACGAGTGCACACGTTATGGCTCGTCCGTCTGCTCGCCCGACACATCCAAGTGCATCAACACCTTGGGCTCATACCGGTGCGAATGCAAAGCCGGTTTCGAGGGTGACGGCAGCGGGAGGTTTTGCAAAGACCAGAATGAATGCGAACTATTCAGTCATACCTGTTCTCACAAATGCTTCAACACTTGGGGCTCATACCAGTGCACCTGTGAGTCGGGGTATAGACTGGACAGCGATAAGAGAACGTGTGTTGACATCGATGAGTGCCAGGAGTTTGAAAAGAAAGGCCTTTCCAGCGACTATTACTTATGTGTGGGCACCTGTCACAACACCGTGGGCTCCTTCCGGTGCTCATGTCCTAATGGGTATAGGATTGGCACAGACAACAGGACCTGTCAGGGTGTGAATGGCATTAATGTACCCCTTGTTTGATGTATTAATTGTAAACCATTTGCAGATATCAACGAATGCGAAGAAAGTCATGAATGTAGTGCTGAAGACGAGGTGTGTCTCAACACGAGAGGCGGCTTCAAATGCAACCGAATTGTCTGTCCATCTCATTATCAAAGAGACTCTACTCATAAAAGGTTAGAATATTTTTGATAATCATGTCATACATTGAAGTGAAACCCCCTTTCAGTCGATGTAAGCGCACGTATGCGACGGCCCTTTGCACTGAGAGCTCATGTCTTTCGGAAGACTTGAATGAACCGATGGCTTATTCTTACAACTATTTGGCCCTAACTTCAAACATAACCATCCCTTCGACCGGTTATCTCGACTTATTCACAATGAAAGGGCCGGTCCTATCGGTGACAACCGTTAATTTTGAGTTCAAACTCAATGCTGTCCTCCCCGGCCGTTATGGCATACCTGTGGCCTCAATCGATAACTTCCAGTTGAGAAGAACGAACTTTAATGAAGCGATGGTTTCATTGATTAAACCAATTCTCGGCCCACAAGACATTGAACTGGAATTGGAGGTCAAGTTATATCACGGGTCACTCTATGGCGGCTCTTCTAAAGCCATACTTTTTATATATGTTTCAGAATTCAATTTTTAGATATTTTTTGTTATATTTTTTGTCGACAATTATTTCAAAACTTATTTTGTAGTTTAAATACAAAAATAGAAATTTATTAAATTTTTTGCTTAATATGTTTTGAATACAAGGGGTGAAAATGGTTAAAAAGGGGCACAAATTAATTACAAACCTAACCATATGTTTGAAGAAGTTTTAAACAATCAAAACGATTGAGAGCTTCGGCCAAATCTACAGGAGTTCTGTCTTTACTGTCTTTGAGACACACTTTTGCCCCTAACTCTAAGAGCAGTCGAATTGTCTGAATGTGTCCGTCCTTTACAGCCAAATGAAGTGCAGTCAACGAACCAATAGTTGTCTTACAATTCATATCAAAATCATATGATTTGAAGAGATATTCAACAGATTTGATGGCATTCACTTCAGAGCTCAAATGCAATGCATTTCTGCCCAAAAAATCGCTTAAAAATGGATTAATGTTTTGCTTCTCAACCAAAAGACGACTTATGGCTAATCCATTGCTTGTATTCCTCATTGATTCCATGAACGGAGTTATACCACAAGAGTCTCTTTGGTCGCAATCATAGCCACAGTTGTCTAACAAGAACTCAACCACAGAGTAGTGGCCATAGAGTACAGCCGTATGCAATGGTGTCCTATTTGTGGTGCTCTTAGTGTCACAAACACTTGGATCACATGCGAAGAGGTATTGAATTTGTGGTAAACATCCGGTTCTGACGGCAATATGAAAGCCATTCCAACCGTCTTTGTTCTTGAGTTTGACATTGGCTTTGCTTTCGACCAAAAGTCGGACGACATCTAAGTTGTTGTCTTTGCTTAAGGCCAACATCAATGGACTCCAATCGGATCTATTGAGACAATCGATGGCAATATGTCTGCAATTCAAGAGCATTTGAGTGCAGACAAAGTGTTTGTATTGAGAGCTGAGATGAAGAGCACATTTGCCTTCTCTGTTGGTTTTGTTCACATCGATCTGATCCACGCATTCGGACAACAAGTGGTGAATGATTTGAATTGAGTTAAACATTGAACACAAATGTAATGAATTGTCAAACGATTTGTCGTTAATGACATCATTCAGTGATTCCAAACACTTTGATATGGCTTTGAATCCATTCAAGTCGTCCCCGATTATAGTCTTCATTATCTTTGATTTCATTGTTTTTGACATTATTTTACAAATCAATTGAAAACCAAAACAAAAGCTTTTTCTGTATTCAAGACTTAATGCAAACTTATGTCAACTTTCAAATCATATGTTTATCACATGTTTTGACTGCCATTTAATGTCAACAAAGACTTTATTTATGACTAATATTACATAATATTTACTCAATTCATGTCATTATTGAATAAAATTAAAGACAAATAAATGCTTTAAAAACATATTTAATATTTTTATAAAAAGAGTTTATATTTAAAAATGAGATCAAATGTTGCGATAAAACACAATCAATGGTATGACTGATTGGTTGTGCAATACGTTTGGCTCTATTCAAAAGAGTACGTCAACTCAATGTGAAAGGAGTGCAGACATTGCAGTGAAAACACTCACCACTTGTTTATGTAATATTAGATGGCATTCAAAAGAACAATCTTTTAATAAGTTTACGTACTGTTTGTACGGGTTGTGAACACATATCACGTGACGCTATGTATTAAATACCGTCAAATGGTTTCGTCACTAAAACGACACCAAATGTGAAAAGCAATGGTTTTTGTGTGTGTTTTGAGTATTACATCCAAAGAGGTGTAACTTATTTTCATTTTGTTTTAGTTTCGTTTATTATTATTATTATTATTTTCATTCATATCGTCTGTTGTGCACACAATTGGTCACCAATTTTTGTTTTGGTTTACAATTAGTTTGATTTGACTGAAGAAAGCATTGATTTGTGTCTATAAGACATGTCTTCGCAGAGAGTGTTTAAAGCGAAAAGTCATCCAATTTTCAATGACTATCGCATTACTGAAAAGGTCTTGGGTTTGGGTATTAACGGCAAAGTCGTCGAGTGTTGGCATAAAACCGATGGCCAGAAGTTTGCACTAAAGGTATGACTGTTTTTGTCTAAACATTTCAATCAAACTATTTATTGGTTTTGTTTTCAATTAAAAATTCATATCAATTTTGGTCTCAATTTTGTTGTACAAAACTTTTGTTATTATAAGACTTAAATCAACGATAATTTCATGTGTTTTGGGTTTTAATTGTATTTTGAAATTACTATTCATTTGTTTCCTTAAAATTCATTAATTTTTGAGTGATTTTATATCCGAAAAACAGATGAAAATAAATATTTAATAATTGAAAGATTGTATGAATTTGTGAATAATATTTTGATAGCAATTGTTTATTAGAAATATTTCTTCAAATTATATATAATTTATTTTCTTTGTATTTCAAATCATGTCTTAAATCGTTTGAAACAAACTTTACAACAAATTTATTGACATTTCAAACAATTTCCTCAAAGTTTTCATTTGATTTTCATTGCAAATAAAAGTTAAACAAAACTTCAAGTCATGTCTGAATGGCTTTTAGATCTTTGGTTACATTTTATTAACCATTAATTGCAAAGTCTTTGAAATATTATTAAAAATATAATAAAAACACTTTTTCTGTCAATAAGTTTATAATGAAATTAATGATTGAATTTATTTATAAATATAATTATTGTTTGTTTTGTTAGTCATTGAATTATAGCCAAAATGTTCAATATTTTCAATAAATCTGTCGATAATTTACATTATTCTCATTGTTTTGATTAAATCAAACGAAATATTTATCATTTCATGTCTTCATGTCTTTATAATTAGATTTTCAATAAATATTTCCATTTGTTGTGAACTTTGGATATATTTTTAACTCTTTTACCATTTTTTGGTTCAAATATTTAAGCATTTCTTGTCTCAAATCACAATATTTTCCCAAATGAATAAAATGCTTATTTTTAATATATTTTCCATTAATTGTTATTTTATTTGATTTTAGTTTCAAATGACTTTGTATTAAATTATTGTTTATTATTTGAGATAACTTTAAATAAATCCTTGAATTCAAATGATATAAAGAAAGACAAAATGTTGAAACAAATGACGAAAAAGTGATTCAAAAATATATTGAAAATGAATTTGTTTTATAATTGACATTAATTTTCATTACAATGTCTTCATATGTAATGATTTTCAATCTATTTGTGGTTAATATTTGTAATATTCTTCACATTTCCTTTATTTTCATAATGTCTTCATTTTTAATGGTTTTCAAACACTTAAACTTAAGATTAAAGTCCAATATAGAGATCGGAATAGTTTTGGATATTTTATAAACTCAAAAAAACAATAAATATTTGAATTGAAATCAATAAAAATTTCCAAAACATTTTAATAATAATTTTATATGAAATTGCATTTCATTCAACAGTTGTTTTGAATACAGATTGAGATTTGATATCTATTTCATTGTTTTCATTGAATGCTTTGATTATTTGATATGAAATTGATTTTAATTAAAATTCACTTCAATTGAGTCAATATTGACGACAAAATTCATTGTAATATTTAGTTGTGATTAATATTTAGAGTATTTTCTAATGAATTCAATATTATGAATAATAATGAAATTACAATAAAATGTTTTGCCTCTCAATAGACGACAAGTCATTGTTTCTATGAATTTCTCTATCATTACATCACTTTTTCTCGTTATTTTCATTGAAATCATTTCATTTGATTATTCATTATTCAAAAGGTTTTTTGACCTTTTTTAGGGGTTTTTTCCGTTTTAATTATATTTTATTTGAATTAAATTCTTTGCTTTTAAGCCATATTTGAAGTAAATATTTTTGTTTTTAAATAAATTCTTTAAAATACAAAACAAAAATATTTAGATTTTTGGATCAAAAAAGTGCTTTCCTTTGCATTCATGTCAAAGGCCTTCAGGATTTGATGCCTTCAATGATATTTTACTTATTATTTGCTGTATTTTCATTGAAATTAATGCAAACTCTTTATTATATCGAAGTATTATCTCTAATATTATCTCTTTCTCAACAACTTATTAACGAAAGAGTTGTTTAAACACTAATTGAAGTTAATTATAGCAAAACACTAATAGTTTTTCCTTATGTAAGGCTTTGTAACCAAATCTGTGACTTATTTTTGAGACATTTGTCACAAAATATAACATTTATTTATAATTCTTTCGTAGGTTTTACGCGACAGTACTAAAGCTCGTCGTGAGGTTGAGCTGCACTGGAGGGCCAGTGGCTGCAAACACATCGTTAATGTGGCCGATGTCTATGAGAACAGTTATGGTGGACACAAATGCATTCTTGTGGTCATGGAATGGTATGTATTAGTCGATCGTCAATACAAACGCATTATATTAATACTTTTTTTTGCCCCTTAAGTATGGAAGGGGGAGAACTGTTTCAACGAATTCAAGACAGGGCTGAGAATGCCTTCACTGAACGCGAGGCCGCGGAGATAATGCATGACATCTGTAAAGCTGTTCAATATCTGCACCTTATGGACATTGCGCACAGGGATGTCAAGCCTGAAAACCTTTTATACACCCGAAGCGATAGTTTAGGTGTACTTAAATTAACTGATTTTGGGTTCGCAAAAGAGACGTCCACTTTATCACTGCAGACGCCATGTTATACCCCTTATTATGTCGCCCCTGAAGTGTTGGGTCCCGAAAAATATGATAAATCCTGGTATTGACTCGACTTTGAATTGGGTTTTGAAATGAATTTTAATTATCTTTTATTCAATTTCAGTGATTTGTGGTCATTGGGTGTCATAATGTATATCCTTTTGTGTGGTTATCCCCCTTTTTATAGCAACCATGGGTTGGCTATATCTCCGGGGATGAAAAAGCGGATCAGAGCCGGACAATACGACTTCCCAAACCCCGAGTGGAGACACGTATCCAGAGATGGTTAGTAATTATCTGAACATTGTTTACATGATTTGTAAATACATTTAATCTGTTTTTACAGCAAAGGATTTGATAAAAGGCTTACTTAAGACAGATCCGGCTCAAAGACTTACCATCGAAGACGTGATGAAACACAATTGGATTGCTGTAAGTCTTCAACAATTACTTCAATTCACTTCAAAACTCAATAATAGATTTGATTAAACAATTTTAAACTTTATTTCAAACCATTAATAAGTTTATGTTTTTCATTGATCAGCGCTATGCAGAAGTGCCTCAAACGCCCCTCCATTCCGTCCGAGTGCTTCGTGAAGACCAGGAACAGTGGCCCGAAGTCCAGGAAGAGATGACTCAGGCGTTGAGAACAATGAGAGTTGATTTCGACGAACAAATGACTCTCAAAAACCTGGATAACAGTAATAATAGACTTCTTGAGAAACGAAAAGTCAAAGCAAAGCGTTAATGAATGGCAAAGACATTCACTTTTGCTATAAATTCATAAACCAATAAATATGTTCTGCAATACAATAGACGTCCCATTCGTTTGATGATTGCCTTCACATTCAATTCAAATGCAATTATTGTTATTATTGTTATTGTTTTAGATAACAAAACATTAATAAAAGTCAAGATTTTTAAGGAAATCATTAAAATAGCGCTTCATTTATATAGGATTTTATTATGTTTTGTGAAATAATTTTATCACAACTTAATTAAAAATAAAAAATGAAATTTTGATTAAATGTTATTTATTTTAATTACTCTTTTAGTATTAAATGAAAATAAATTATTTCAGACATTTATTGGATTTGTTAACCATATTGTGACTAATCGATTGGGTATTGCCCTCCCAGTGCACTCTCCAGGGTCAATGCCAAGCACTAACCCAACCAAACAAAGAAGTCTAAAGAATAATGATTTCATTTCTTATGAAATTCACTTTCAATGAAGATTTCAATCAATTTCTGTAAGACTTGCAAACAAAACAAAAATAATTTTTAGATAATTTTTGAATAAAATTAAAAAAATAGTTATTTCTAATAAAAATGAAATTATTTACTGAAATGAATAATAATTTGTTAACACATTTAAACACATTTAATGATTGCGATTCAAAATGCAATACTATATCCAAATGTGTTGTCATTTCAAATGCTCTCATTTATAAGAAAAGCCAAACATTTAATTATAATTAAAATAATTAGAGGTTTTGTATAATATTTTCAAAACAATAGCTATTGAAATGACTTTGAATTGTTATTTTTTTGTCTCATTTTTTCATTTTTGTTTTTAAAGCGAAATCAAGTTCTTGTTAATCGACGACAAAAATGATCACAAATTACTTGTTTTGCTATAAATTCGGTGATATTAAAGGAGAAAATGTATTGACAAACAGTTTTAGGAATGAAATATTTCATTAAAATATGGGCCAAACACTCGCACAGTATTTCCAATGCCTAATGAATGCCTTCAACGGTCTATTTGTCACAAAACTCAATGCATCTAAAGTTTAATCAATTAATATTTAATTATTGAATCTCTAAATAATTTTATTTAACATCTAATTAACATCTAATGAGAGTTTTATTAAAACTTTTTCAATAAATTGGATTTCTATGAGAATAACAATTAGTTATAATATTGAAAACATATTGAATTTAATACCAATTCTTCACAAAATTTTTATCTTTACTTTTAAGTCATCGTCCGATAAGTGTTTGTAAAAGGGGTTAAATTATATAATTATAATTATTATTGATTATTGAATTTTGAAATGTTTCCAAAATTTATTATTTATTGGTTTCAGTTATCTTTTATTCGTTTTAGGTTTTTATTTATAGGTTTTAATTAATATTATTATAAATACAATTATTTGGCAATAAATATATTAACAAATATTAAATGATTTTTATTTGTATTATTGAAACCAATTTTAGCAAACATTGAATGCATTTATAATTTTGTTATAATATAAATGCGAATAATTTTCTGTAAATTATTTGTTCAGAAAATGTTTGCGAATGAAAGTCATAATCAAATACTGAAATCATTTGTAAAAATATATATCAATAATACAATTGAAAATCATTTGAATTTAAAAGTGGGTTAAAAAAAGAAATGTTTTGATTGCAAACGATTTTTTCATATAAATACAAAGAAAGCATTTTTTGAAAATTATATTTTGATTTAAATTTAATTTTTCTTTTAATGTGTAATGAAATTAATGTAAAATTTTTTGAAATTAACTTAATTTGAGAGAAAAATACAATAAATAAGTTCTATAATTAACTTCAAACATGTTTTTCACAATTATTTCTAAATATAAGAAACGATATATCTTTCAAATATCATTACTTTTTTCGGACACAAATTAAATCAGAATTTTTGCAATATTTTCATTTTGTTTTATAATCTTTTTTATGATCTATTTATTAAAGAAATTACAAATTAATTAAATTCTATTCCCTTTCTATTCTTAGATATAATTCAATAAAAAAGGTTTCGTTTTTCACATATCAGGGGCTGGAATGAAATTAATGACATCAGTGATCATAACATTGTTTGATACTTAAAATACATCTTCTGTTAATGAAATACATTTTTTCAAATTTATTGTATGAATTGCTGTGAATTCAATCAATTTATTTGGAAAATATGACACATATTTATCACATTTTGTCGACTATTTGTGACTTTAATTCACATTAATTTCATTTCCCATAGAATTCATTCATTTATAAAGTTTTTAATTTAATATTAATCTAAACAACGATCAGATTTTTGTTATTTGAAAACATTGTATATTTTGTAAAAGAAGTCTTCAAAGAGTTTTTGATTTGCATTTCAATTGACAACAATTTTTCGTTAAAATATTGCATAATTTGAAGTTTGTCTCAAATGTCTCAAACAATAACTTAGATTTCATTCCTTAAAGTTTATAAAACAAAGTTAAGGTCAAAAATATTTCCTTTCATTTAAGGGTTATTTGAAATAATTGAGTAAACATTAATTGACTGCAAGTGGCAGATAAGGGGGTCTTCTTTCAAACAATTCTATAGAAAAAAGTTTAGTTTCATTTTGTTTGACAACAGATTTCCTCATTTAATATAATAACATATATTTTAAAAACTCGTTTCCTTTGAATAATTTAAACAAATATATAAACTTTAAGTAAAATTTGAAGCAATCCTTCACTGACTGAAAGCATTGAAAAGCGGTCTTAGATTTGAATCAATGAATGATTGATCTATTGATCAATTGTTCAAAACTGCAAAACAAGATATAGATTACACCGAAAAAACCTAAATTTAAAATCAGGGGAACGATATCTAATGGTCTAATCATTATTTCTTTTGTTATTCCATACAATGATTCTAAGTATAAATCAATGTCTAATAGCAGTGGTAATCAAAAACATGTTAAAAGTTTTATTTTTATATACATTTTCCGCTCAAAGTTTCGCAACTGTTTTGTACGAATTGATGAAATCGAGACAAAAAAATGCATTGTTTATAAATGAAAAGATTTGTGTTGTGTTTGTATAGACACTAAAGATGATCTCCGACTTAGTGTACGGTGTATTGAAAACCACTTCCAGTGACTATATTCTGTAAAACTTCTCAATCAAAAGCACAACCGTTTGTGTCATAATGTCTTTGAACGGATCGATGAACACTTCCAACCATTTTTCTCTTGCAGGGAATCTTCAAAAACTACGAAAAAAATAGCTATAATATAATGAAAACCCCCTTTAATTAAGTTTCATTTTGTTGTCGAAAAAATGTTTTGTTTTGCTTTTGAACTAAATAATAGATTTTGAACTTATGCTATAATACTATACACTTGATATGAGTGCCAAACAAAGCGTGAAAATAGTTTTGCATAAATTGAAAAATTATTTTTTTAGATAACTTTTTGCCAAAAACTACTGTCAACTCATATACAATAATCCGGTCCTAATATAAATAAATCATTAGAAAAGTATTCAAAAAATGGTATATTTTTAACTCATAGCAAAAAATCGAAGAAATAATTCTTTAATTTATTTCACATAACATTTGAATAACTATTTAATTGTTTAATAACTGGATTTTGAGTTACTTTTAACGACATTTGAGTTATATATTCACTAATAATAATAGTTATAATTATCGAAATTCAATACATTTCGCACAAAACAATTCAATGCAAATTCAATGTTAATTTCTGTCAAACAAAACAAAAAATAAAATGACATTCAATTTCACTATGAATTCAATTTCGCAATAAATTTCTGTTCAATTATTTTCTCGTAAATGAATATTAAGAATAATTAGACGAAAACCAAACTTATGTCCAAATGATTATTTAGTATATATTGAGTTGACATCAAATCAATGAATTATTGATACGAAATGAAAATAAATGATTTGTTAACAGAATTTTATTGTTATTCTTCATTACATTACAATTAATTACAATAACAACAGATAATAAGATTTATGTTTAGATAACATATAATTGCATACAATTCGACAAATATTGATGTCTTGGCGTCAAGTCTCGGATCAGATGAGTCTTTCATCGTTGTTATTATTCCAGACAACAATGTTTTCTTCGCCGATCTGTCGATTTCGAGCTCTGAAGTTGTTTTGGTTGATGTGATCTCTGGTGTCATCTCTGCAGACATTGTTGATATTACTGTGCTTTTTGTGTAACTCGTCCACCAGTTCGGAGGAATGGATCCATTGGTTGCCACTCGGTTGTGCTATTCGTCTCAACTGTTGGCGTCGGGTTGTCTGCGCTGACCGAGTGTTACCGGAGGGACAGTCGTTGAAATGGTGTCGGTTGTGGTGTCCGTCCAAGACATCACTGGTGTTGAGGGAGTCGGTGTCCCCTTCCTGTTCATCACAACAGTTATTGGTATTGGAATTGTTGGCAAATCTGGGCATAAATGTATTGACACTCGAGGCCGCACCGAAGGGCAGTTTGCCCCTGGGCGCAGGGTGGTAATAACCCCTTTGGCAACACCAGTCGCGGCCCGCTTTATTGGCGTCGCGGAAGAGCCACGAAGAAGAACAACTGATACAATGACAACACGTCGGCCCAAACATAGGCGCCGGCCCTGCGCTCCCATTGGCTGTCGGCCTGCTATTGGTTTCCCGGTTCGGCTCAACAGATGTTCTGAAATATCGGGAGAGATCCTGGCGATGGTGTGCCAGTCGGTACTGTTGGCGCTGCCATTGAAGCGCAGCCTTTTCTGCCTTTTTCCAGGAACGGTATTCGTCACACATATCCCGACAGCGGACAGACATTGCGACCACAATTAGGCACAGGATGGAGAGCGCACAACAGGAACCGATCAATATATAGGCCAACCTCTCTGTGGTCAACCTATAGTTAGCACCGGGATGTTCACCATAACTATCGGGTAGGGTATAGTTGGGATTGAGTGCAGAGTTGTCCGCGTAGTCCAACTCTTCGTTATAATCCGATTTATTACCCGTGCTTTCGATATAGTCTTCGGAAAGTGTTTTCTTATTATTATTTTTACTGTTCTTTAAAACTGGACTTTCGTTCAAATAGGAGTCATAAGACTGAATGCCGGAGTCAGCCCTTCCACTAATGTCAGTGCTGTCTCCAATTGTATTTACGGATTCATTTGACTCACTCGACTGGTCGGGCGGTTGGTTGTTGACCCGAGTAGACCAGTCGGTGCTTTTGTTGTGATTAATGGCAAATGTGTTCGACATTAAAGTTGTCGGTCTTTTTGATGTCGTTGGAGGTGTTGTCGTTGTAGGCCTTGTTATACTACCTGTGCTTAAAGTTTTGATTTTCAATTTGGTGTATTGAACCGGTCTTATGGTTGTGCTCCTCATCACCACTAGCTTTGTGGGAATGGAGGTCGAGATAAAACTAATGCTATTTGGAGTAGTGATAGCTATGGTTGGGTTATTTGATGGGACAGACACTCGAATCGATGGCAACCCTTCGCTATACACAAACTGTTGTCCCATTTGATTAACATTTTTGGGAAAGTTATTCACATTTTTAGATGATATGACATAAGGTCGAGGACTGGGACTATTCACTCGATTTGGCGTTTTATAGTTTGAATCATGAAATGGATTTTCAGGCCTTCCCGGCAGTAGAGCAAAGAGATCGGGTGCTATTGTATGGGATTTAGTGATATCCAGTTCCTCTTTCTTTGCGTCAAACTCTGCCTTCAAAAGTGTCGCCAAATCTAAATTACGCGGTCTTTCGATGGGGTTTGACTTCTGTGGCAAAGAATAGTTGGCTTTTGTTTTAATTATGGAACTGCCGGCGTGTAGGCGCTGTACATAGGGAGCAACCGGTGCTACTGATGAGGTTATGTAGTGATGATTTGCTATCTCTACCGGTGCTCTCACTTTGGGTGGATTAACGGTATCGATATATTCATGTGCTATATCTGGAGGTAAACCCAAATCCACTTCCTTTTGTCGTTCAGTGTTTTTGCTGAAGACATTGAATAGCTTTTTAAGAGAAAAATTTGAGTTTCTGTTAGACTCAGATGTATTGAATCCTTTTGGAAAGGGCTCGAATTTGGCACCCGATCGCACCCATGTATGCGCTTGAGATTCACTGACACTCAAGTCCTTAACAAACGTGTCATTTATTCTCTCATTGTTTTCAATCAAATCATCGCTCACTTCATAGTCAGTCGCGTTTAACGTCTGATTCAAATGCTGAACACTGGTATTGTGGGCACTGGTAGCTGATAATGAGTTGACGAGAGGATTACTGAAGACAAACATTAGAATGGATGCGAATGAGTATATTTGGCACAACATTTCGCGGACATTAATGAAGACTTGATATTAATATGTGTAATGAATTTGAATGTTATGTTAAAAACCCAAAAGAGTGACAGCTTTTGAGTGAAGACTTCTTTCGTAATATTTTTTCAGCTAAACTAATACTAAACGCGTCGATACAGTGAGGAAGTCTTGCGTCGATAGGCATTAAATGAACCAATTTTGGGTGTCTTCTCATAAAATGTTTTGTTTCATACCTTACTCTTCATGTGATGTCTGAAAACACAGTTATTTCAGCGGAAATGTATTCGCAAATTAAAGTGATGTTTAAATACATCAAAAATCACTGTTAGATATAATATATCGAAACTTTTTTTTGCATTTCATGTGAACTAATGTTTATTCAATTAATTGACATTAATTTTCACATTCAATTCACTCAGTATTTCGTGAAAATGATATATTATTTCAGATATTCTTGAAATCCTTTTATATCACATCACAAAAGAGGCCAAAAAATATGCCAAAATTTGAACCAATTTTTAAGCAAAATAAAAGAATAAAATAAACAAAAACAATACTTAAAAATGTTTGAAAGTTGATTGAAATCAATAATAATATATAACTTTTGAGTGATTTTATTATTTTTTCGCTCTTTTTTCGAAAAACATTTTTATGTAAAAATCACTTAAAGAAACAAAAATAAGAAACTTTTCAAACAATATCTTTGAAAGAAATTCAATGCATTCTTAACTTTAATGCATAAACTTTTTTCCATCAAAAGTCAATAAAATGATAACTTTTTTGTGATAAAAATTTTACTATTGATTCAAAAAACACAAGATTTTAAATAAAATGAAAACATTTATATGTATTGAAAATTATCAATAAGTTGTTGAAGCGATTCGTTTCTGTAGTTCTGTAACCAATTCTACACCAGTTATGAAGTGAAAGAGACAGAGGTTTGGATGGCTGAGGAGCACAGGCAGTTTATGTCAGGCCCACATATTACTGTAAAAGCAGGAATTGACGGTTGAGTGGCAGTGGCACTACTGTGGCAGCACAACCATTGCTTGCGATTCCAACACAACCATTAAAGTCAGTCATGTATATGACTTCATATAGATATTCAGTATATGAGAGACGGCTTTCCTTAGCATTGGGTCCACTTTTTGCTCATAATTCAGTCAAATGATTGCATTAAACATAAGCCAAACTCCGTCCAAAACTGTAATTCCAGTCCTTTAGGGCAGGTCAACAACATTGACAAAAGAAAAAGTATTTCTTAAATATATTATATTTTTTTATGAATATTAAATACATATTATTTTTGGTCCTTTTTATTCATTCTTTCGATAATCGACTTAAAAATATTTAAAAATATATTACTATTTGTGAAAATAATTACCAATTATTTGACATTAATTAAAAAATGATTCAAAAACAGAGTCAATATATTGAAGAATAATTGAAGACATTGTGAATAGCATTAAGTGCTTATGTCATGCAATATTGCGAGCATTGGATATAAAATGTATAACATTTCAAATCAATAATAACTATCAAATTTTTAATGAAATGTTTGAAAATTG
Source organism: Quadroppia sp. Gr-Ori-00064 (assembly GCA_034700825.1). NCBI lineage: Eukaryota > Metazoa > Arthropoda > Arachnida > Sarcoptiformes > Quadroppiidae > Quadroppia > Quadroppia sp. Gr-Ori-00064. The sequence goes on along the minus strand of JAQIXR010000039.1, from coordinate 22,287 downwards.
CTTATAAATTGTCGATATTCTTCAGTTCACTGTTTGGTGTTTTGGACTTAATTTTTAATATTTAGATTTTTAGACTAATTTTAGACTAATTTGAAACTAATTTCATTTTCATATCTATTATTCAATTCATAATATCTGACAAACGCTAGAATTATAGCCAAATATCTTCAGAGATCTATTAACCAATTTTTTTTTAATGACAGACATTGAAAACTGAGGCAAATATTGGAAAAAAGTTTACTTTTTTAACATTGTTTTGAAACCTCTTTTTTAATATAATATAATATAATATTTGATTACAATTTAATAGATTTTTTTCTCTGAAATGATTTTGTATTTGCTGTCGAAGTAATGATTAAAGCCTTGAATTTGCTCTAAATTATTGTATTTTGAGACAACTTCTGGAACTAATGTTCACTGAGAGCCAAACTCTCATAAAAGTTCAAATTTATGTTTATGTGAGAAATGTTTTTCAATTTATTTGAAACAATTGTGAGAATTATTAACTGTTAGAACCCCTAAGATTTGACTCATTGGCTGTCAATTATTCAATTTATATAATGTTTTCAAACATTTTTAAATACAAATTTCCGCTCACTTTCAATGTTTTGGCTGTGAAACAAAAACACGATTTAATTGATTAATCAAATCGTTTAAAAGGTTTAAAATCTGAAGAGAAATTTTGAACAATTTTATTGTCAATTATTAGTTGACATTATGTTTGCATTTATTAGTTTACAAATTGATTGACACTATCAAGTGTACAAGATCAGTTTGCAATTGAATACACACAATACCCCTAGCCGTGTGTGGGCTGTTAAGGGGACAACACTCGGATGTAAAAACTCATTGAAAATGTTAAAATGTTTTAAATGTTTAGAAAATGAATACAATTTTCATATTCTCTATGCCTTAAGAATGTGTTAAACCTATATCAAAACCCATCACATTTTGTGTGAATTTTCGCATAAAAATCATATTTATTTAAAATTCATGAATTAAAAAGAGTTTTATAATAAAAATCATACAAATCCTTAACACATGAATCAATGATTTGTTAGCAAAAAATAAAAAATAAAATAAATTCAAACTAATAGACAACTGAATGATTCGTTTCTCAAAACATTGTAAACAATTTTTTCTATAATAAGACAACATTTTATATAAAATATATTTAAATATATTTTAAACTTTATTTTAAAATTAAATCATTGGAAACAATAACAAAATTTGAGCCAAAAATAATTATATGTGAGAATGAAATAAAACAAAATATTCTTCACTTTATTTTAGGCTCAAAAATGATATAATGAGTGCCAAAAGAAATGAAATTAATTAGAGTCTAATAATTAAAATTATGATCGATTGAAATAATTTAAAAGTATTTTTGAGTTTAAAACTGCATTAAATCTATTTGAAAATAAATAAAATTATAATTTTTTTATTTATTTCAAATATATGTTTGAATTGTATTTTTTATTGATTTAAAAATAGTTTTATGTTTAGAAAAAAATACTTTTTTTCATTCAACTAATTGATCAAAACCTAAATTCACATCAAAAGAGATATTTGTAGAAAATTGCATTATTTTTATGCCTTATTAACTAATATTTTCTTCAAATTGAATCATGAATTCAATGGTATTTTTAGCTAAAATGTATGAATAGATCTGAAAACCATTACTAAATCATCAGTCATTTGAACGGTTGATCTGTTGCACACAATATCATAAAATGTTATCCTTTTTCAGACAATTCACAATTGAATTATTGAAATATATTTGTAAAGAGTATATAAAATAGCGATAATATGTGTCGAAATTGAGTGCCTTTTGTGGTCAACAACAATATATAACTTATAGACAACAATAGATAGGATTAATGTTTTTGTAATTCTTATAAATTATTTAATCCATTGAATATAAGAATTTATTCTTTAAATAAAATTTGTTTTTAATAATCAAAATAATAGCAAAATTCGATTCACTTATTGTTTGTCATCTTTTGTGAACAATTCATATTAATATCCAGTCTTAAAGAAGTGCTCTTTTGTCCAGAAGTTTGTGAAAGAGATGAAAGTTTTTCTTCTTTTGTATCAATTCATGCAATAAAATGACACACTTTTACAAAGGGATGACCAAATCAGGGGCTAATATTTTGCATTTTTTATTCAAAAATACATAATTTGTAGAAAAAAACACTTTTTGAACACTTTTATATCTTTGAATTTTATTGTATTTTTGAATTTCAAAATTGAAATAATAATAATTTAATGAAAAAAATGTGTTTGTAATGTTCACCCCCTTACAGTTCACCCCCTTGTTATTCGCTTTTAAAGTGTTAAAAATCAATTGAGTTATCAATCGATGTGTCGGATAAAAAGGTATAGAAAGCAGACTAAAAGTAATGTTTTGAATCACTTCTAATGCGTTGACACAAGAACTTAGAGTTTGTTTTCAGATAAGACTAAAAAAGAGGTTAATATTAACTTCAAATACAAATTCAAATATGAAATATGTGTTTATTTGAAATTTTTTTGTAACAAAAAATTATTTTAAATCTTATTCATTCAAAGTGAATGAACTGATCTATGAATGAAACCGAAAAATTCAATTAAAAACTTTATCTTTGATTATAAAAAAAAATCTTTTATTTCTTTACCGGAAAAATAAAATACAAAAAAATATATAAAAATGTTTTTAATTGGAAATTATTTATAATAAGTAAAGACTTTAAGGAAAGAAATAATTGATTATAAAAAATAAAACTGAATTAAACCCTTATTTATACTAATAATTAAATGACCCGTACATTAACACTCGGCCCAAACCTTTATATTTATGAAATGTGTATTTATTATGACATCAAATAGTAATTTATATTTAATATTATATAAGTATTTATTTCTCGAGTTATTGACCGAAGAAATGCATTTCATTAGAGAATGCATTTCCAAAAGTAGAGTACAATTGAAAAATCGATACAACTTTCTAATGATTTTTTAATATCGTTTGACCCAAAACTCACCGAAAATATTTAGGTCTCATCTCTTCACTCATATTTAATATGCATTCAAACATTTTATGCAATTATTATCGATTATTATAAACAGATTCCAATGCTATCCTCCAATGGACACCATGTCATAGACCAGGCAATAGCATACCTACCAAACAATCTCAACATTTGCTTTTGTAATGAATGAAATGAAATGATATAAAAATATTATCGATTTAATTGATTGCCACAAATAATGGACTTATTATTAGCTCTTTTTCTATATCAAATGTCCCGAAAAAAGACATTAATTCAGATTAAACTTTGTTTTACTTTATTTCAAATAATCATTAATTAGTTACAGAATGAAAATCTTTAGACATTTCGTTAATTTAGATAAAAATCAAATATTTTTTAAATAAATTATTTTTTATTTTCATTCAATAAAGACTTCAAATCATTTCAACCAAAAACTTGTTTTTCAATTGGTTTTTGTTTTTTAAGACAAATGAATAAAATTTTTCAATTCAAAGATTTTGATTTACATTAGGATTGGTTTCAAGTTATGAAAAGATTATGAATAGCTTTAACAAAATAATTTGAAATATATTTTCATTCATAACATAAACGCAAAGGTTTTGTGAATTTTCTCAAATCATTTGACGATTTGATTGATTTCAATCCAATGGTTCGAAGAGTGAGAAAATGGTCTATAATTTTGTGCAATTTCTTTATCACATCCAAAGCAATAAAAAACTAAATCTAAGTATAATTTAAAAGATTTTAAGCAATAATTTCATTGAAAAAATTGTAAATATTTAAACATTTGAAAAAAGACTCTAAAATTGAGGTTTTATTTATGTTTTTCAAAGAATATTTTCATTTATTGACTCAGTTTTGAACAAAAAAAAAGTATTTTAAGTAAACAAAAAAGTTTTGAAAAAAGCATCGAAACTAACGAATCGATAGAAGAGATGTCTTAACATAACATAACTTATGAAGAATTGAATCGATATTGAGATAAATATATCAATCAATACAAAACTCTTTGAATGTTTTGCGTCACTAAACCTATAGTTAATTTCAAGTCCAATGTCTGCAATGATTGCGGGTCTCATCGATTGGCCAGACCTTAGAAGACGTCAATCAAAGCACCCTTTGATGTGAGAAATGCGAAATTTGTTGTTTTTGAACCAACTCTTGAATTAACAAAAAATAGGTATCGAATCCATTGATAACATAACCAAATAGTGAGCAATGTTTTGGAAAGCCTTTTGGCCACAAAAAGTCATTTTATTCTTCATATGAAATGTAATTCTAATAACTGTATAACAATTGATGTTTGAGTTCAACAAACTCTCGCTTAAACTCTATTTTATTATTAATTATTTTAAACATTTTTATTGTTGGATAAAATCAGAGCAAAAACCATAAAAAAATTATTATTTCGTTTTGTATTAAATTTTAAATTAAATTTGAATTATTTTTTCCCTTTAATTATAAGCAAAACAAAAGCTATAAAAATGTGAAATAAAATTAATAATTGTTTTATGAAATGAATAGAAATGTTTTGAAATGTTTTGATGCAAAACATTATATGCAATACATATATACGATATTCAATATATAAGTCATTTTATGAATCGAAACATTAGTTAAAAAATGCAATTAAATGTTTAATTAAAAAAATTGAGTTTTCATTAAAATACTGAATATTATATGTATTTGAAGTAAACTTAAGAACAGTTACTTTTGTCGATTGCTTTGCTTTCTGTCCCTAAACTTTTCCGGTCTCTGCTGTCGTTCCTGTCTATTCCTGTCCGATCTCTCGGGACAACTGTTCTGCTTGTGTCCAATTTTGCCACAAGACCGACAACCCCTTCCAGTGGGCGGCAACCCCTTTGTCAAAACGTTTCGGCGGAAGAAGTAATCTCTGCTCCAATCAAAGTCTCGAACATCAACTCTAAGGTTTGGCGGAGGATATAATAGATGGTTTCGGCCCAAAATCAAAGACGTTTTGATATATAATGCCATCTGAGGCGAAACGCCGGCCCCCAAGTTGTGGGACAGTAGGAACGGGTCTATAGTTTCGAACAAATATTGTCTTAAATACAACTATTGATCACAAAACTAACGGCTCATACCTTCGATTGCAATCTTATTTCCGGTCCACATCTTCTCGAGACGTCTTAGAGGAGACAATTGTCGACAACAGACGACATACTCATCAAAGTTAAACATCTCTGAGAAGTATCTCAAGAATCCGACCAACAGTTGAGCCACACATTCGTTGTTCAAAACGGGTTTCCAATATTGAGATAAACATTTGAGATCATCGAAAAACCAAGTGTCCCACCCGTCCACAACCCGTTCCTGCTTTCGATCCAAACCGATCTCTTGGAGGACAGGAATTATACCTTTTTGTTGCAGATAATGAATAGTCATTAGACTGTAGGCATAAGAGGAAAGGCTTCCTCGAGAGGCGTCACACATATCGCAGGTCTGTTCACAGTATTCAAAATAATTAATTAAATGAACAAAAGATATATATTTTTGAATACCTTTGCGAAGTGCTTGACAACGAACCCGAGCACTTGAACCCGGGGGTCGATGAGAGTGTACTGTCTCAACATCGAGGTGTTATATCGCGCGAGAATGTTATACAAACTGATATCGCATTCAACGAATCGATTCCTATTGAGAACATAACCAAACTTAACGATCGGTACTTTAGCCGAAGTGATGGGAAATATGTTCTTCAGCTGCGGATGTGATTCAAGTATTTTACCGACGTTTTCAATGATCTTTTCGTAGTCCAATTCCTCGCCGGTGACATTGTCTTCGAAAGTGAGACAAATGTCTAAATCACAAAATCGAGCGCCGAATCCATTTTTGGTCGAACCGAACAGTTCTAGTCTTGCGTTCGGGAGTTGACATCGAATATGATTCTCCAAATCACTCAAAATCAATGTTTGGATTCGCTCTTCGTTTTCGTCGATTCGATATCTATTGAATATCTGATAACATATTTGGTTCAACAGATTGTAGGCATTGGGCGGAACTTCAGGGACTGGACGAAACTTTGGCAATTCATTGTCTGGACACCGGAACTGTTGATGGCCATAGCGATGGCAGAGACGACAGAACTTCGGCGGCCTTTGAAAGAATGGCATTTTGTTGAAGTGAAACGAATAAACCAATTGAGTCATTGGTATTAAATTCAATGTGTTCTCCAATTCTGGAGTCAATTGCATTCGTATACCAAAAGTCTTAAGTATTTTATAGACTTTTAGATAAAAATTGTCCTCTTTTTTCTTCGACTCGTCGTCAGAGTCCGAGTCATCACTTCTTTTAGTCTTCGGCTCGTTTTTGTTGTCCAACTCACTGGGTATTTGTGCCAATAGTTCGCTGAGATTAAGGCTATTGTAATAATGGAATTGATTGACAAGTATTGAAAAGTCTCTTTCGGTGAAGAGAGGTTTGGCCACAACGGAAGAGCTCGGGTTATTCGGCATTATGTCAATGAAAGGAATGGCAAAGTATTTGAAAGTATTCCTCAATTGTTGAACAAATTCTGTGTATAACCTCATTGTTGCCACAGAACGGGACAGGTTGAGGGACGGACGGGTCGGGTCCTCAACCGCCAGCATATGTGATGACCAGTGTTTATCGTTTCTCATTTGCGGACTACGAGTGCTTCGAATGGACACGACATAAGTCTCGGAGTCGAAATCAACCGCATAATACCGAAGCATTTCCAGCCATAACTGTCCAACACTTTTAGTATTCTTTGTCTCCCACTTCAAAGACGACAAATTGAAGTCTTCTTCAACGCCTTCACTGTCTTTGTCTTCATGAAGACCTTTGGTTTGGTTTTGCACTTCATTGCTAGTATTAGGCCCTAAGGGGTCGGCAAACAATTCGTGAAGGCATGGAAGCACTGGTGGAGAGCATCGCTGGAGGAAATGTATGGCCAGAATGGGGAAAGTGAATGCCGGCCAAAGACCGTTCTCCTGGTCGTCGTAGCCGTAAATACGAGCCCACACTCTGAAGGCAACACCTAATATGCCGACCCTCTGATCGATTTGAGAGTATTGGTAAAGCAATTTAGAGCACCGGTAACTCTTCCCAACAGTAATGGACAGTTCGATCTCAAAATGATTCTTCGAGTCTTTGAAGTGAACTTTTGGTACTTTAAGATTGTATTCATTTCTGACGCCATTAAAGAGTTTATCATTTTTTTGAATCAGTTTCGATATCTTCGACAAAACAATGGCCACAGAATTCACACATTTATCACTCTTTTCAGCCTTTTCTGATTGATTGCAAACGATGTCCAAATTGATGTCACTGTCGAAGAGTCCGAAGCTATTAATGGTTGAGCCATAGATTCTCACAGAATATCCGTTCAACTCTTCATTGGTTGCCATCAACTCATTGATGGTTTGGATGACATGTAATCTCTTCTCGAAATTGGTTTGATTTAAAGCGTTCTTCAGATGAATGTCTTCGAGAAGTTGTGACAATCTGTTGGCTTGTGATGGACTGCAGAGCGGAAGCGACACAAGGAATACGTATTCCATGAGCTGTTTGTGTCTCTTCTGGTGTTTCTCAGATCCGATGTGTTGTTGAATAGACTTGAGATCAGATGCGACCGAACATAACATACATCTGATCTGTTTTGTGGCCAAACAGTCCGTATGTGAAATGGTATGCATTTTGCAGAACTCAACCCATTCTTCGTTACAGTTGCAGACATTGGGTGAACGGAAAGCCTTTTGAACCATGTCTTGAGATGTCGACGACCCGATCCGTGTCTCGTTAGCTGTCATGTGATTTGTGTTGAAAAACACATTTCTTTCAATCAAACCATTGTTTGAATCAATTGTCGCGCGATTTGATGTCAAACCACTCATACAATTCACTGGCATTTGGTCCGACTTTTGAGCCATTTATTCTTCTTTACTCTTACTTATCGTCCAAATAATCCATCGATGACTACATTGTCATCAATTCAGTCCATAATTGGTTTAAAATAAATCTATAAATAAATATTAAGTCAAATAAATGTCATTAAAAACAAATAGTTTCAGACATTGCTTTTGAGTGCACTTTAGATGTGTTTACAGTCAGTCGAACCGTCGATACCTCTACTCAATGTCAACACATGTTCACTGTTTTGGTTCAAAATTCAAACTAATTTTTTGTATTTATTTATAAATTAATTGTTTTTTTGTTTAATTGATACACAAATGGCGGCAAAAGACGCCAGAAGTGATGAAAAGGTAATTGATGTGAGAGTTGGGAAGAGATCGAAAAGGAGTGACAAAGTGAGTGACAAACAGTCAGATGGAAGTGAAGTGATGTCCGACACTGAAGACAATACTTGTGATAAACTGACGGCAAGTGTTATAATCGATGAGAAAAGCGACCGAAAGTTGTTTCGCAAAGCAATGGTTCCGACGAAGAGACCACCGGTTTATATGTCTGATAGGGAAGGGATGTTAAAGGTGTGCCGGAATGTCATCGTTTGCCACCGATGGAAACAATTGGCAAAATTGATGTCTTCTTTGGTCAGAGACCAAAGGACTCCCCACTCAATGGTCGTGAAGTCGGCATTGGTTTTGTCGACACAACCAATAGTTGAAACAAAGTGTTTGATCCAAACGATGAAGAAGTTGTCTGAATATGACATCAATAAAAGGGAATTAATGTTAGAAATGATTCTTCATTTGATCCGAAATGAAGACACAATTGAAGCCAAAAGTTATATCAAAAGCAATGAATCTCTTCTTCGGATCAATAGATACAGGAATAACACATTTATGGACACATTGTTGAGTTCTTATGTCTTATTCGTTGATTATATGGAGTGGAAAGACATCAGTGAAGACCAGTTTAGTCGTCAGTCGAGTCGATTCTTAGCCGAAAAGACGAGACTTTCCATCAAAAACATAATAATTGAAAACAAATCATTTGTTTTTGATTTCTTTGTTTTGGTTTTGTTGGAAATGTTTCAATCGAGCCATCAATTTAGTGAAGCCGTGGATGTGATGGACAGTTATGTGGACAACAATATCGATCACTTGAATGCTTACCTCTATTTGTATGACTTTGGTCTCAAATACCCGGAGTATATAACAAGTGAACAACAGGTGAAGGCATTGCAGAATATTCTCAAATATTGTCCCGAAAATCGATTTGTTTTGCATTTGATTCAAACAAATGTTTTGACGAAAGAACAAGAGTTTGAAGTATTAATGGATTTCATTGACGACAAACCAAACTGTAATGACATAAACGCCTGGCGTTTACTCAAACAATTGATTGCATCGATTAGTGATGAAGAGGTTGGGAAAGGGATTAAACGACTTTTCGACACATACTTCAGACAATACTGGAATCAATTGCACTGTAATTCAAAGACTATTGAAACGATTGACCAAAATATGATTGAATTAATTGAATGCAAACAACAAATCATTTGTTATTTCTTTGACTCTTTTGACGAATATATCATTAATACAAATGAAATGATTAATGAATACAAAAATCAAACATAAATTCAAATGATTTGCTTTCGGTGTGAATGAGACAACATGTGAACATTGGATCAAATATTTAGTATTGATTTTATTTATTTATATTTTATTATTAATTGAATTTATTTATGAAAAAATACTCATTTTATATAAGATTTACATTAAATTAAATAAAAAGACCCCGAATACTGATATCAAGATAAGTGAAATTTTATTTATTAAAAGTTTAATATTATTAACGGTAATGAAAATATATAATAATTGTTTGGATTTTGAAATTCATATAAATTTATATAAAAAAACTTTATTTTTAAACAGGAGTTGAAGTATAAGATGTTCTCCTATTTGTGTTCGCCTTTAAAATGAAAACAATTTTTATTTAAAAAATAAAATATTTTATAAAATGTTTGAATACAAAGCACTCACTCTTTGGTTGGTATTAATAGTGTTATAATAAAGAGCGATATTTTGATGCTTTCGCAGAGAATTCAATGGATAACTCATTCTCACATTTGTTGAAACCTATCACAAATTTGCTATTATTTTCTCATTTCATTTCAACACTTAATCATTACATTGGGTGCCCATCGACTCATGTCATCAGGCAAACCACCACCAATGTGAGCCGGGTCACAATCATCTTGTAATTCAATCTCATAGACTTCATAGCATTGCTGTTGATTTGAATTACATTTTTTTCTATCGTTCATATAATCTGTAATTGAATTGAAATTCATTACAAAATGTCTTAAATGGCATGTGTTTTGACGAACGCAAGACTGGCTTTGCATTTGTTTGAGTGTATTCTTGTGGCAAAATTCCGTTGTGTCTCTCATAGCACTTGTGGTCATCCATACCTTCGCTGACATCATCTGATTTGTCGGTTATGTCATTGGAATTCATGTCTTCGTCACAAACTTCAGACAAATTTTGGCGAAACTTGCGATAAGTTTTGCAAATCATTAGAAGAATTATTGGAATTATTAGGAAAAGGATTGCAATTATCACAACATCTTTCTCTGCCATCCCTTCCTTTAATTCTGTATATTCTATAACAATATTCATATATAAAGTGAACAATTTTTAAGAAACAATTTTTAAGAAACAAACCTTTAGGGGGAGGAGTGGGCGAAAGGCCAGTTCTAACAGTGAACTCATATGAATCGCTCATTCCCTTAACATTGAATGCAAACACTTTGACCATATAGACTGTGTTGGGCTTTAATGCACTTAAATCAAAAGACGAGTCCTTATTATTGACTAAATTAACGATCGGTTTCTTCTCCTTTTCCTCCAAAACCTCTAAACCGAAACTTTGTTGAAGGCCTCCGTCATAACCGGGCACACATGTGATCGAGAATGAGCTTGTACCTAATGTTAAACAAGGTTAAACAAAAATACAATTGTTTGACTAATCATAAACAATGGCAAACACTGACCGATATTAGAGGAATCACATCTGATAAGAGTTTGTGGTTTTCCTGATTATAATTAAAGACGTTTTCAATGATTTTTTGTTTTATTAAATTATTTAATAATAAAAGGTTTTGATTACCGGCCGGAATAATGGTGTAACGACAGGGCACCTGTTGAGCACCCACGACATTCTTTGCAGAACATGTTATAAATCCATAGTCGTTGAGGGTTTTAGGGGTATAGGAGAGAGAACTGCGAAGACCTTCGCTAATAGACCTCGGATTTTGGATAAGAGAGTCATTGAAAGTCCAATAAAACATGAGTTGTTGGGGTCGAGCGTCGATATCACATAATATTTTGGCCGTTTCGCCCAAACCTATGCCATACACTAACTTCTGGGCTGACTTACATACCGGTGCGTCTGTTTGAACAACATTTCTAATTATAACTATTTTTTATAAATACAAACAAATCATAACTCTTTGAAAGCATATTTAATGACAAAATAATTATTTAAATATTTTATTAATAAATGAAATAAATTTGTGAAAAAATAATATAAATGTCATTAATTCTTATGAGTGAAATATAATGAGTTAATGAGAAATCTGAGAAAATGATGAGAAAAATCTATTCAATGAATTAATTTTTAATACAAATAACACAAACAAATCTATTAGCAATGAATTGAGTCTAACGTTAAATGTAATTAATTAATGAAAACATTTTGTCCATAAAATGCATTCAATTGTTTTGTTGTGCATTTGAGTCAATCAATTCCTTACAGAAAAAGTTAATATTTTTGTTTGTTTCTTAGAGACGATAGAAATAAGACTTCTTTTCAAATAAATCATTTGAAGTGTTTTTATTTAATGTCAAAAATATCAAATGGTTAGACCTTGTCGTGAATGTCAGGAATTTTATGAATGTCTATAAATTGTTTCGTTAGACAAATAAAGTTTAAGACAATTGTTTGAAATATTCTCAACAAAACAAAGTCTTATAAATTGGTTAAAGAATTCAAAGAATTGAAATCAAAATTAAAATCAATAATTAAAATGAAATAATAAAAACATATTTAAAATAATTAATATTATTTGAAATTGAAATGACTTTTGACTTACAGTCGACAGTGAGTGTGAGGTCATTACTCTTTCCGCGTCCGACTGTATTACTGGCCAAACAATGATACTTTCCGTTGTGTTTTGGGTTCACTTTCTTTATGACTAGAGTCTCGTTATTCACATGAATTCCTGTGATTATAGACAAAAAACATTACATTAAAACGACGACAATTAAAACAAATTATTTATTTCTATTCATAAATGAAATTCATTTTTATAAATATTTAAGAATTTTCTGAAAATTTTAAAAATCTTTTATTATATGTGAAGTTCTTCACGAATAACAGTATTTACTCAATTGATTTATCGGTTTTATAAGCCTTTTATAAACATTTTTATCAAAAAATATTAAAATTTTTAAAAATGTTTTGTAAATACCTTGAAGTGAATCCGATTTAATAATTCTCTGTTCGTAATACCAATTGAAATCATTGGTCAATGGATTGGCTTTTGTCTTGCAATCCATCAAAACTTCTTCGCCTTCGGCCACTATATTGTTCTTATGGTTGGTTCTCATCACAAGACTAACTCTGGGTTCATCTGTCAGATCATATCATGCAATAATATTTTTCATTTTTGTTTTCAATTGTATTTTGAATTTGAATTTTTTAAAGAAAAATAAATTAATAAAGTATTTGTTATAAGGAATAAAAGAATTGAATTTAAGAGAATTTAATCAAATATTACTTAAAACTTATAAAAACCAGAAATAGATTTGAGTTTACAATCGATTGTTTAAAAAGCATTTATATATCAATCGATAGAATATTCTGTTTTTTTTGAAGGCTTTTAAGTTTGAATTTCAATAAATCAATAAACAAAGTGTTGACTCTTAAGAGGAATACATGAAGTCTTATATAATTTGATAGAAAATGAAACAAAAATTATTTGAAACGAAAGCAATTGAATTGTAATAAATATAAAACTTATTGCCATTTAATCATTGAGTATGAGATTAGAGTCAAAGTGCTTACAGTGAACATTAAGTGTCCAAAAGTCTTCAATAGAGCTGTTGGCTATACGGCTGTTGTCGGCCCTACACACCAACTGAAGTCCATTGTCATCAGGAACTGGAGTCAAAGTAATTACACTTTTGGTTGTATTCTCGTCTGAATACATATCTCTGGATCATAATGAGATAATTTGATAATAGATGAGCAAGGTCATTGAGTGATGATAGAGTGGTAATAGAGATCTTAATTATACTCTACTTTAAGAACTCATTAAAAGATCACTTATTTATGTCTAAATGTCTTAACATTTACTTAAAAATAATTGAAATCTTATTAGAAATCAATGAACTTCTTGACTGAAGCTCAAAGTTAAGGACAGTAATGGAAAGGCATTAATACCTCGATTGAATAACTCTCTTATCCTTAGACCATGTGATCTGAGCTGATGGTCGAGAACCACTCGATTCACAAATGACATCGATTTTTCTGCCGGCTATTAAGGGCTGACTCTTTGATAAGATCTTCGCATTCAATGGTCGGACTTATGGGTAGGAAAAGGAATTGAGTTTTGAGTGAATTATATCAAAATTGTCGAAAAAGATATCAAAAAATATTGAGAACTCAATGAATGGTTTGTTGATCCGAACCTTGCATTTGATTCACAGAATAACTCAATTCTACGCCTATTCCACAAATATATAATCTTTTGCAGTCTAACGATTCGCTCAAAGTATTTAATATTATTTGTTATACTTTTGCTGTTTTGTTGTCTTTCTGTATCTACTGTTGCAAAGCTGTCCTGTTCTGTCTGTCCTATTCTGTTCTGGTACACTTTACTGACTTAATTGACCCTCACTTCAGTCATAACTCATTTATTATTTTATGTCAAAACAAAAATCGTTAATATTTTTAAGAAAAATGTTTTTCTAAACATTATTTCATATAACTTTAATATAAGAATATTCTTTGAATTCTTGAAAAATATTTGATTAATAACTTTATGTGACTTACAATTGATATCTAATACAACTTTGGCCTCAATGGGAACGGTATGATTGGTGTTGAAGGCCTGACATCGAAACACAGCAAATAAGTCATTCCTATCGATATTATTAATGGTCAGTTGGTTTCGGACACGAGAGCTCTCTTGAATAATTTGATAGGAAGTGTCAATGAGTTGATTGTATCGATACCAGTGCACCGTTGCTGGTGGTCGGGCTATTGGGCACAGGCAGTGATGGCAATGCAGATGTCAATTATGGCAATCTTTTTGTGTCTTTTTCTATATTAACAACAAATGACAAATCGGTTCAACACTTACCACCTTTGGCTTCACACGTAAGCTTAACAGAGCTGTCCTCCATATAAGGCCCGGCCGTCAGTTCTAATGGTTGGAGCTTTTCATCCTTAATGATGACTTTTCGGGGCGGGACTGGAGTTGGCATTAGAGATGACATTACATTACAATACAATACAAAACCATTTCCTTTCACTTCATTCTTATATCACTTATTGTTTGTTTGCTTTCAATCCATTCCTTACCGATCACTTTAAGGCTGACCCATGTGTTCACTGTTCGACTCCAGCGGAAGTCCACTCGGCACCGGTACTCTCCTTCATCCTCTGCACGCACCGGATTGATGGTGAGGATCGCGGGCCGAACCGTCAGATTGAGTGTCGCTCTATTAGTGTAGTCATCGCTAATGAAATGTTTCGTTTCGGCGCTCTGTCGGGTGTCCACCGAATAGACGGGTCCGGTAAGAGTGTCCCCTTTATACCATAGGATCAATGTTATGATGTCTTCCTTCAACAGATCCTCCCTTAAGGGAATCGATATATTGCAGGGAAGTTGTACTCCTTGGCCAACCATTACATTGTATTCATCGATTGCTTTCAATTAAAACAATATTTTCAATCAAATAATGAAAACAACTTTTCATACATTCCTTATATTTGTCTTATTTTCGATCAATTCTTATTTGAGTTTTGAATTCATATTTATTTCAATTCAAATGAAAATTACTTTTTCTTATTCATTGACTTTTAATAAAATTCAAACATATATTAATATTTCTCTAATCTCTCTCTTAATAAAATTTGATTTTAATTTTTTTTGTTTTAATTTTTAATTAATTAATATTTTGTATTTATTTCTTAAATATATTAAAATTGTTTGTATTTAATGGAGTGTATGATTGGGTGAGTAATTCTGAGAGGGAAAGGAAGGAATAGATGTGCTATCATATGATTGTAATCTATTGACAGATGAATGAAATTACAATCAGTTTTGCAATTCTTGTCTTATCGTTGACTTCAATATCTTAAGTGAAGCCAAATATTCAAATAAAAGCCTTTGAATATATTTGGAGAGAAATAGAAGAGAAATGCCATCAATGGTTAGTAGTGTTGGAGAAGGAAATCAAAAGTATAATTCATTTAATGACGACATGGAGGAAACGGAGTGAATGAATGCCTCTTTCGCTGACTTCAGAGTAATTTTATTATATTGTTGGCAATCGTCACAAATATTGTCGCAAAACTTCGTTAAAGCCATTGAATGATTAAATAAAATAAAAACCGTTTGTCTTATATTAGGCTTAACTTTGCCTCTCATAAAAACCAGTGATTTGTTGGTATTGTCTTATATTTTAAACGTTTGCGACTTTTATTGACTCATATTTTACTCGTTTATTGTTATATCAAATAAAATTAAATACATTTTATCTGAAAATCTCAACATTTGGTATAAAATATACAAAATATAAACACTTCAAAAGAATTCATTTTCACATAATTTTCATTAAATCATATGTTTTTTGATGGCTTTTCAACCTTTAAAACGATTGTGACTTTTATATCCATTTCCTCATTATATTGATCTGAGTTTATAAACAAAATTTTATATTTTTATTTAAGTCTCTATTAGTGTCAGATCTAATGGTTTGTAACAATAGATGGTTGAAAATCACAACAAAATGTTGTCTTTGAAGTCATTTAAATTCAAGTTTTGTTTTTTTAATTGTTTTACAAATTCACAAATCATTATAATTTGCAATACATTTGAATGACTATTCATTTGAAAGCATTTCATCAAAAATATTCTGTGATTCTGTCTGTTCGCACCGTTAGCTTTTGGTACTCTAATGAAAATTTTAATTAAACTTCAAATTAAATGAAAGCAAAACTAATTCATTAAATATTCGACAAAACTATGATTTTTTCAACATTTATTCCAGTAGTGAAATGTCAGCTCTTATTACAGCTTCAAATGCAATAAAATCTTCATATCTATTCTCATATAAAATACATTTTCTTGAATTCAAAACTAATTTGAATATAATTTATAAGAAATGAATATATTTTAAATGTATTATATTTTCAAAAAAAAATCTCTTCAGTTATATAAATGAAAATTTTGCTGATTTTATAGTTTTTGTATAAACCTATCGTTTTGTATTGTCTGCAAGTCTGTCCACAATATGTCGTTCCCAACAAATATTATAATGTTGTGAATCTAAATATTTATGTATTGAATGCATTCAATACAAAGTGTTTGTCCTAATTGTAAAACAATGTATTCCTTCAAAAATAGTCTCAAATGTTTTGTTTGAATGTTATTTCGCTTTTCGTTTTCTCTTCAATACTATCCAATTATAAGTGAAATAAATTCATTAAATGAACAAAAATCTCTTCTATTAGTCTATTGACTTCAGCCTTCATTTATGCACAGAAGCCTTAACTCATTCATAGAAGGAATTATGATATATAGTGTTATTTATATCAAATTTATGAAATGAACTCAAATTTAAACCAAAATAAAGATATGTTTTATAAATATTTTCCAAAAAAAACATGAATTGAATTTCTATAATGAATTGAAAATTTCAATATTTTATTAAGTTTTATCACAAGAATAAATTTGAATTAAAATGTGAATATAATATTGAATTCAAAGCTCAAATAAATGCACAAAACTTTCAAACAAATCAAAGTTTCATTAAAATCAATACAAAGTGTAGTTTTTTATTAAATTCACAAAAATAAATAAATGATTAAATATTATCAGAATTCAAGACATAGAGTAATATCTAATTCATTGCCACTCTTACCGGTGTTATCCTCTCCTGATTTGATGGTAGGAATACCTGCAAAACAAACATAGAATTACAAAAAGATGTCTTTATTTGTAATTTTTTGTCTCTGTATATATTTTGCTAAATTTAATCCATTTTCCCATCCATTTGCTGTCATTAGGAAAGGCAGTAATTTTTGTTACAATCATAAAGAGATTCAATGCTTTGATTCAATTTAATTGCAAACTCAAAACACAACCAAACAATTCAATTAAGGTTGAGTTCAGTCTCTGTTCATTCAAAACACATATTTCTTATGAAGTTTTGTTTTTATCTCTTTTCCTGAGTTTTTGTTGATTTATATATTTTTTATTGAATTGAATTAAATAATACAAAACAAAATGAATGCAAAGAATTATAATTTATATTTGATTTAAGAATCATTTTATGTTTATTTTAAATAATAAAAAATATTTTTTTAATTCTTCACTTAATTGAGAAATATTTATAACTTTATTCAAACCTTTTGTTTGATATTTTAATTCTTAAAGCACTGAATCGTTGAATAATTTATTTCAATACAAATATCAATTATTTTCATTAAAATGTTAACAAAATTAATTATTTTGTTTTTGAATGGATTTTATTTAATATCAAAACCCAATTTGAGGCCTGATTTTGATTGATCGACAATCAGTTTGCTTTCACAAGTCATTTATTTTCCCATTAATTCATTTTATACAACATTTTTAAAAATTAATATTTTTGCCAAAAAAAAAGTTAAAATAAAATTTCATTTTAGTTCATAATATACTCAAAAATTATTATAATTTACTTTTCATTTGAATGTATTTAAGAAACGAATAATTATTTATTTCATTGAATTGAAGAGAAACTGAAAATTCAATTATAAGTAAAAAATAATTCTTATTATAAAAAGAAAGTTATAATTAAATTATAACTAAAATCTTAAATATCTTTTTGAGTAAACTTTTTTCAATTAAATATTTCTTTTGAAATAAAAGTTTTAAATCTATTTTGTTATCTATTTTTTATTCAATTTAATTTATAGATTAAAATCGATTTTGTATTAAATTTAATAATTATTTTCATTAAAAGTTTTGCCACAAAAATACCGATGTTTTCAATTTCCGTTTAAAGTCTATATTCATTGACATGTTTTTTTTGTGGTAAAGATTTGTTTTAAACATTTATGTGATTAATGAAAATATATATTATTTTTATATTAAAATATACACAAAATTTATAGACTATTAGGAAATATATAGTGATTTATATTCAAAAAATGTATGAAATTTTGTTTATATTTATAACAAATTATCCAATAGTTTGTGACAATCAATGGAAACATAATTTTCTGTTTCACTTAATTAAATATTAAATGATTTGGACATAAAAGTGAAATTGTGTTTTCAAAGGCACAGTCAGCTTACCTGTGCTGCAGGAAATGCATACATTGAACACTAAATTCATTATATGAACAGTGAATATGAATTCACAGATGAATATAAGGCAGACTTTAGGAGAGTTTGTCATAATATTTGATGTAATCGTTTGTCGAAGAACACCATCAACTCATTTAATCCATTGCTTTTCGTCGACTAATATTCCGATTATCTATAAAATGAAAACAAAATCAATTTTATTCATTGGTTTGAAATGTTTATAAAAATCCAATCATATATGAAAACAATATTTGAGATGTCATTGAATGTCATATAATTGATATAATTCCCCATAAGTTATAAATTATTTTAAAGTCAACACAATTTGTTTGCATAGCAAAAAGTTTGTTGTTTTTCTGATTAAGAAATATTTGGTCGAAATTTGAGTCAAAGAATTTGCTTTCAATGGAAACAATTTTACAGAATATCCGGATATTATGAAATGATTTGCTTTAATATGAAAAATAAAATCATTGGTTTGAGACTCAAACTTTGAGTCTCAAAATCACGCAATGATCTAATATTAGCCATAGATTTGAATAAATTGTTTTAAATATTTTATTCATTGATTTGTATTGCTTTTGATGAGAATCAGTGAAGCCTTCACTGAAACTCACGGAAACATTGATCACTTAAAACATATATCAAATCATTTCAATTCTTGTGATGACTTTCATTGATTTTTTGTGATATGAATTCATGCAAATAGTATTGCATTTTTCACTTGCAATTTCAAACTGAAAACCCTATTAATCAACATATGGTTCCTTTGCTTCTCAAACCATATCACTTAAAACCATTGAATGTTTATCTAAAAATGTAATCATTTTTACGTTTATTGCATTTTTCACTTCATTTGCCGTTTGAATCAATTTTGATATATTCAATGATAACTCAATTTGTTTGAAATTTACTTAAAATAGTTATTTATTTTTAAATTTAAATCATTTATTAAATTATTTTCAAAATTATATTACAATAAAACACAGAAAAGTTTTGTTGAAAATATATTATTTAATTAAACATTCACAACAAACATAACATATTATTAAAGGAAAGAATTAAACAAAAATATAAAAATAATGAAAAATGTGTACAAAGTGTACTGGCTTTTGTTAACAACAGCCACCTGAGAAAGGGGTATATCAATAGATAATAATATTTTCTTCTATCTGTCTCTCCATTCATACCCTTCACTGATTTAATCCATTTGTTTGATATAATGAGCAAAAGAAAGACATTTAATGATAGAGAAAGAGTTCATTTGATTTGAATTTTCCTTAATTTATGAATAATTTATAAATTCAATTCATGTGAAAATTTGCAGATTTTATCGACTTTTTAAATACTCCTTTTGTTTGTCATTCATATATCGATTGATAATATGTTTACTAAATCTTCAGCTAATATGAATTTTTGCCACTTTTTGAAGTTATCTTTTGTTTAGTTGTCTAACATTCAGTGTTTTTGGTAAACATTAGGCTTTGGTCTTAGGTTTCAATTAATTTGCAAAACATTTTTAATCTCATTATTATAATAAAATTCACTTCTCATTCATGAATACAAGCATTCGTTTCATTCATATCAAACATTATCTTAAGATCTTTTACATTGAGTTTTCAATGGATGAATACGACTATTGTGTTATATAATACAAAATAAGCTATTTATACGAATTGAGTCTAATGTTTGTAAGTCTTATTTGAATGAATAGAATTCGTTTATTTGTAAGAAATTTATCATTAATTGTGAGACATATTATGAATAATATTCTGCATTTGATTCCTTTAGTCATAAAACCAATCGATGTCTTAAACAAACTAATAATGAAATCAATAATAAAAGACTTTTTTCTTTATTCTTATAAACAAAACATAAGTCATTGAAAAGTTTCAAAAGTTTTAGATCAATATTGCATTCAATTCTAACCCTTAAGTGTTGGTAAAAATTATATTTTCAATGTTTTTGACAATTTGAATAAAAATATATCAAATTCTGTGATGATTTGAAGTGTTTGTCAAAGAATCAATCAATACCTTGGTTATTTTATAAGCCATTCCTTTGGCTAAAATGTTTTTTGTATTTCGTAAGACTCGTGTGAAGTGTTTGGTCTTCACATGACTTAATTCATTCATTTTATATATACTTTTTGTGCTATTTTATTGTCCAATGCATTCAATGTTTAAATATTTTTTTAAATAAAACTTTTAATTTCTTATACAAAGAATTTTGATTTCTTTAGTCCAACAAAAATAAGAATTTTTGTGAAACAATATTTTTTCTGAAGTTCACAAAAATTTCGACACAAAGTGTTGAACATAAAAGAAAAATTAATTTTTCTTTTTCCTATATTTTTTATAAAAGCGTTTTTTGTCTTAAAAAATATTTATCAAAAGAATAAACAAAAAAATATTCTTTAATAGAATTTTTCTTTTAGGAGAAAAAGTGTCGGATTTTAAGGGGCAGTCATTCAGTATAACCGAGTCTTAACTGTAATTAGACATTCATTTGAGATGAGATGAAATGACCGAACATTTGACTAAATATTTGAAATAGCAATGAATTTGTTGTATAATTGTTGAGGAATTTTTCAAATCAATTACTCGTGTAATGAATTTAATGACAATTAGAGAAAAGACAATCATTTATGACATGTGAAGAGATGTAAAACAAAGGCATTATTCATATGTTTTAATTGAATGTCTTTAATGATTGCTTCGTTTGTTGTGAAACACTTTTTCGGTTAATTAATACTATTTTTGTCATTCATTTCTCCCAAAAATCCATTTAAATGATGAAAATATATCGAAACAAATTAGTTGTCTTTAACGTTGAGCTCAAAGCAATCACTTCATTGAAGTCTTTGATTTGATTACAAAAAAAGTAACACATTTTTGATTAATCAATACTTTTTGGATTTTCAATAGCATAATGTTTAACAGTATTAACACTGAACTCATGTATGGCTCAGTTATTACATTATTTATTAAATTACATTCATTTGAGATATTTCTATATTTGCAAACATTTTCAAATCATTTTTATTCTGAGATTAATTTTCTCATTAAATATCATATTATTATCCAATTGGTGTCGACTCGAGTGAAACCAATTTCGATGAACTCTGAAAATTGATTTTATTTTACAAAAAATATAACTTATTTCTAATATTCTTCTTATATAACAGTGATTATGATTTTGTTATGCATTCTATGAACACATGATTTGATGTATAAATAATTTTGTAACCAATAAACCCTTTCCACTGGACACACATTTTTGCAATTTTACTCAACGAGAAATACCTCTTATATTGAAGTTTTTGTTTATTTATTAACCAATTAATAATTGATATCAAAATCGATGTATTATTTGTTGGGATTGCAAATATACCCCTTTGGGTGTCTCCACAACATAGTTGTGCTGACAGTGAAAGTGTTATGAAATATAATTTTCTTAAATTGAATTTTCATTTCATATAATGTTTTTAAATCCTTTGAAATATCAATAAATAATTCTTTACTTCGTTTTAACTGTTCTTTAGTTTCAGTTTATTTCAAATAACATGAAAATATAAAATCATTTTTAGGCCGTTGGGATCAGTGAAGAAAATGTGCTTTCATATTGATATTGTGCCAAATCTCTAACGTATTGTTCAGTTTTCAACACTTTATAACGAAGAGAGAGAGAGAGAGAGAGAGAGAGAGAGAGAGAGAG